>MU890253.1:0-21624 GCA_036418205.1 Ostertagia ostertagi
AAGTCCCATCAATATCCTTCCTTTCGTGGCTTCATCAATAACTCAATAACTTCACATTCGAATGCTTAGTACAGCTGAGGAGAACCCGAAGTCTCTAGAATCTTGATTATTGGTGTTTAATAAATTTATCGTATTCTTATTTGAGAGCACAAAATAGCAACGCGTGGCCAGTGTATTCACTGAAAGGCGAGCTCACCCGAACTACAGGAACCTTCGACCTAATATCTCTAGATTTCTGTATTTTACACCCTGGAGGCAAGCGCAAATAAATGCCCCACAAAACTTTGATTCCCTGAAGAAAGCAGAGCAGAAGGCCTGGAAACATTTTGACACGCCTCAGTTGCGTGCCACCGCACGCGCCATCCCCTTCATCTGAAGGCTCGTGTAAACGGGGCAGGTGGCAGATCTCAATTCTATTCTGGAATTACTTTGAGATAAGAGTTACAAACACTTCCCAAAGTTTGTTTGTTCCATCAAGCTACTATGCGTTTTTAACGACACAATGTCTTGGTCCTCATAATTTTGGACCACCCTGTATACTCTCAAGGGTTTGCACATAAAACTCTCAACTTCCTCCACAATTTCAAAAATTCCAATTCCTAGTGTGAAATGAAATCAGTACAGAATACGATCATTTCGCTCGTCGGGACAACTAATTGGACAACTTGGTAGGGTGCCAGAAACCCAAGGAAGTGGCGGAGACGCTGGCCATTGCTTGCCCGTCCTGAGCCTGCCGTAGCTGCTACGTCATTTTGACGTCACCAATACGCGCTTGCGTCCGCGCCACAGGTGAGCTTATTTGTATTTGTGGTTTTGGTGTACTTGTAGTGGCGGTAGAGGTGGGTCGTACATGAGATTTCAAAGTGGGTCGTATAGGAGGACCCTCGAGGGGAAGGGTTCACGACGACTTGAACTTTCCTCCCTGCTTCGAACGGCTAGAGCACAGACGATTAGAGAACGGCGCCTGGCTCGGCTCCAAATCCCAAGGAGGGTGAAAGCTCTTAGGACTAAGCCTTGGAGGGGAGGGGACTCCGGAGTGGGTGAGCCAATTACAATGTGGCAAAAGTTTGAATGTGCGAGATCACAGTAGCCATAAGCTGCTGTTTAGGCGAAGGAGCGTGTTGACTACCGCTAAGAGGAGGGGAGTCGGGGGATTTCAAAGTTTTTCTTGACATCAAGTTGGCCCTAGTACAGGAGAAGTAAGAATCAAGAGCACAGAATTAGGAAATTCGTTGGTGTATCCTGGAATATCGATCTGCAGTGGAAGCTACAGTAGCGGTCAAAAGTGTTCGCCGAAACGGTTTTCCGTGCTTCTCTTTTTTGCCAGAAAAAAATCAATGGTGGCCTCGAAATTTTTTCTTTTGAATATCCTGATTCTTTAAGACTTGAGGATATAAAAACACTAGAAAACATAGTATATCAATCTTTGGAGGGCGTTGCTCAAGCGAGAAAAAATAATGCACTAAAAATCGTTTCGGTAACTTTGACCGCTACTGTATAATTGCGTGAAAATGAAGAAATCAGTAAATCGTGTGAGGCCATCAGATGACATAGGCATTTTTAACACATTGCGGACCGCGTGTTTCACACGAATGAGCGCAGTTTAAAGGAATCTTGCGCGGAAAATTCTTGCACTCTTTCCTAACATGAATATGTCAGTTGTGATCACTGGAAATAGCACACAAAGTTTCACGCATGAAGATTCGGTTTCTGAAGAGAAACAAACGTACAAAAACTACACGTTATGGACCATCGAAGGACCAGGAGGCAGAGCCAGGCGAGGCATGGAAAGAAGACGGCGTTTGGCCGGCTACGTACCAGGCGACGCAATGAGAGAATCGGGTTAAAGCGGAGAGTGGAGACAAATCGATCGATGGAATAGGATGGAGTAGAAGTGTAAGATGTGAATGCAACGAAGCAGAAGGCCAGAAAGAGCTTCTAGTGAATGCACTCCAAGAACCAAGTTTGAGCATCCCGTCGCCAGCATTCGTGAAAGACGTCCGTGGGCAATTCGAACGCGTAGCAGCCTTTTCGAGTTTTCGAATTTCTAATCAAAACGAAAGCAATACTTCAGTTCTTTTCACTATTATCGTGGATAATGAGTCTCAAGCCAGTGATTTATGGCTGAAATAGAATCATGATTAATCTTCGTATAGCACTTTCTGTGCACACAGGTTTTCACGATGAACTTTATTAGGTATGACGTTCGATAGCTCGTCGTTAATCAAAAATATCATTATTCACGCACTGTCGGCACACCCCAGAGCTGTTAAACGTGCAGTATTGCGTAACATGTACAAAACGGCTGTGGAGGTGTGCACCGGTGACGAGGAGCGAGAAGAGTCCAGAAGATTAGCTTGTCAAATTGCTAATCTAAATGGCTACACAGCGAGGCAGCGGCATAGGCGAAGCAGACCGAGTCCTTTTCCATACGGAGCTGAGAATAAACTATATCTTCAGCTTCCGTTTATATCGGATCGCTTTACCGCAGTTATACAACAATGCCTAAGAAGAGCAGATTTGGCCAATGATGTCTTCTTGATCAACATACCAAAAGACAACATCAAACACCAGTTGGTCAGGAATCGACTTTACGATCGAATCTGTATCATGGAAAACTGCGTGATCTGCCCGTATGGAAAGGTTGGAGACTGCGCACAACGTTCTGTGGTTTACCAGCTTCAATGTTTGACATGTAACGCTTTGTACATTGGAGAAACTGGCAGACAGTTAGGAGTACGAGTGAGAGAACACCTGGCTAGCAAAAGAAGAGAAAGCTTGATTGCACCGCTTAGCAAGCATAGAAGGGAAGGTCATGCTGGTTGTGAATTTGAAATCAAGTGTACAATACTGGCCTACGAAAACGACATTGGTGCAAGGAAAACCCTCGAAGCTTTCTATATACGGCAACGTAATCCTTGTATGAATAACAGAAACGAATGCATCTCCATAACTGCTGACTTCTTACCCTATATCCCCCTCTGTGAACTAGGATAATGAGAACGTCATGCACTGCACGTACACTCTATATAAGCAATGCACGACTGGTTGTCTCATTTTATTTTACTGTATGGAGACCATCAAGGGAAGCTGCTGATCCAGAAGCGGTGACGCTGGTGGAGTCAAGGTAGGTGACACATTCCTGGGGTTTTCACTCCTTGATTCATTAGCTTGGGTGCCACTTGGTCACGAGCGGATAGGTAACAATTTGAATGCCGTATGACGCTTTCAGGCTTTTGATAACGACGAGCTAGTCGAAACGTCAAGCCCAATAAAGATTCCATCGTGCAAAACCTGTGTGGCACAAAAAGATTATACAACTGTTTAAAACCAAATGCCCAGGTTTCAAGAAAGGCGGACTTGGAGGATTGCTGGAGTTTTTCCGCGCAAGATTCCTTTAATCTGATTTATATACATTGTTTCGATGTTCCTGAACTGTTTACAAATTCTCAAAGCCGGAAAACAATACGTGCTATCATTGTAAATTGTTGACGGAACAAGAGTGGTTCTTCTTCGAAAAAAAAAACGAAAAAGATACGGTGGTGCTCATATAACGGGCGGTCCGCATTGTGTTGAAAAGAGTTTAGAGAAGTTTAACTGGAAAAAATGGAAAGAACTTGCCTTCATCCTTGGCAACAGTGTGTCGCTTTTCCTCAATTTGAAATTGTTTTCACCCCTACTCAATTTCAACTTCAGAGAATTGCTTCCAACTCCATTATCCAAAAGACCTGGAAATTGTCAAGAGTTCTGACTACATTGTTCGTAGATTTATTTAGACTATTATGTTAATATCTGCTTGATCGCTTTTGAACAATCCGTCACGGTATAGAAGTAGGAATTGCACGAAACATACTTAATCCCTGGATGCTTCCAATTCTCGGAGGTGCTATGGCCTGTGTGCGTCGATCGGAGACAGCAGGAGCACCAACCTTCTCCAATAAGGATGCTTTTGGCGGTGAGCGAAAGTGACCCCTGATCACCCAATGTTGTCCTCTCGCCTGCAAAAAACATAATTCGAACCCCTCATGAAAAATAGCTCAGAAGGCCATGACGCGTATTCATGAGTAGAATACGCTCAAAAAAATTCAGGAAAAAGTACGAGACCTGGATACCTTAGTTGGAGTCGCCAGCTGTGGACGTCTCTTTTTGAATGGGAGGTCATCAGTAGTATTTTTGTCTGCTGAAACATCTGGCTCTTGTGGAGTGGTCGAAAATAACGTGGTCATTGAAGTGGTTGAACTCCATTCACTAGTCGTGTCAGCACCACGGGTAATTATTTCGGTCATTGGAGAAGTAGCTGTTGCTGTAGATAGAACGAGTGAATTTGGCATTGTAGATTCCATGGAGTCCGTAGCTGAGGAAGTAGGATTCTCAGCAATGGTATCGTTGAAAAGCCTTTGTACAGTAGCGTCAATGAGGGTTGTTGTCAAAGATGAGGTTGTTGTTGTGAGTGGGAGATGTTGTTTGCTCTTTCTTGGTGAATCAGGCTTTATCTGGAATGAACTAATTAGGCTATGACCTCAGGAATCTTCCAACTTGATAGCAAAACTTGAAAATTGAGTACTTCTTAACAAACTGCTTCAATCTGCGGATGAGATACTGCAACCTCTACAACGGTCATCCAACTATTCCCCAGTAAGTGGTTGGTTCTTCTTCTCTGTTGAGCTGAATTCGGAGTGGGTAATTCTTGAGGTTCCCATACCTAACTTCCTAGTTAGTTCCCCCTTGTAGAAACAAACCAATGAAGTCATTTGTCAAAGTGGTGATGCAACGGGACTTATACCATTGATAGTATGTCTTTAAACGCCAGTCAGGGTCAAGCGTGCGTTGAGGAATCCTCGACATGTCACAGAGGGGGGGTCGTATTGGCCCGCTGGGGAGAGATCGGGCCCGATTGATACAGTAGGATCATCGTCGGAGGACAAACATCAAGGATCGAGTCGATGCCAGGCCAGAGTATTTCCAATAACAATTGATTCCGCCCACACAAAATCTTCGTGATTCAGAGGTGTCCGCTTAGCAATTCTTAGTTACTTCAGTGTTTTATCACCACACAAGTTAAAGAATCCGAAATTCGCACGTTTTCCAAGGGATATTTTATCTTTCAAGTAAGTCCTCAAATCCAAGGGATGTGAAGCACACGGCGCATCCCAGAGTGGGCCCAGTTGGTTGCGCGCGCTTCAGCTACGGCTCTCTTGATAACGAATCTCAATTCAGGAAGAATCAAGAGGATTCTGAAAGAGTTCATGTGAAATTACAGAGAGGGAGTACACTATTCAACAAGAAACGCAGCCTTCAGCGTCAAATTCATAAGCATGTAACCTTTAAAGTTGAGACCCGCTAAACAATTTTACACTTCTTGGAAGAGAAAAGCACGTGGATTTCAAATCTGCTCTTACTTTAGTACATAATCCCCTTAAAAGGATATACAGCCGTTGAAATAGTGCCAATGTAGCGAAAAAGTACCTTTCGGCGGTACTCGGGCAAAAATCCTCAACGTGGCCATTTTTTAAATAGTGAACGTATTTAGCAGTTTTAGTTGCCTTTAGAAAGAGCAAATCTTCTAGTTTATGATGACGTATTAACTTTCCAGATTGCATGAGTTTGAACGGAGTTATGGCTTTGGAAAGCGTAAAAACTCGCACTCATCACGAATTTTCCTCGTTAATTTTTATTGCACGTTTAAAAGCTGCTTTAGCAACCGTTTGGTAGAGAAAATCTTCTAGTTTTGTCTGCCATATTAACTTTTCGAATTTGACGAAATGAAGCAAGTTATTGCTCCGGAAAGTGTAAAAACTCGTGCTCATCTCGAATTTTCCTCGTTATTTGATCTAAATTTGTTATTTCTTATAACTTTTTGTAATTTCAATACTGATTAGAAAAAGCTCTTCACAAAACTTCCAAATCTGCTTCCCATTGATTGAAAATTATTTGGAGAATTTTAAATCATTCCACGTTGACGACATTGTGCAGCGCATGCGCATCACAGCTTGAGCACCGTGTGGGACCGTGTGCAGCGCATGCGCTGCACACACACACAAAATATTTATTTTTTTCGCGCATGCGCTACTTCTTTTCTATTTTTTGCATCTATTCCATAGACTACACCATAATATGACTAGACACGGCGAGGTTCATTGAATGGTTGAATATGCTCCTTTTTAGCGAAGGTTTTCTAAGCCCTACGAATTTCCCAATTGTGTTCATTCCTAGTTTCCTTTATATTCTGATAATCTTGGTCATAAAAAAGAGCAGTAGAAGTAAGTACAGACCCACACATATAGCAAGACATATGTTTTTAGTGGAGCAACCGCGTCAAAAATAATTTTGAGGTTCACTGCAGCAAAAGCAACTGAAACTTGCCTTTCATCGCCAGAAAACGTCAATTCGATCGATTTTTTACAGTTGTCCCTTCTGATAAGTTTGACACATCGAATATCATTCTAAACATTTTGTTGCATCCGAGTTTTGGGTATTTAAAGCTCAAAATTCACGGATTTGATGTGAGGCGGCGGCGCCTGCAAAATCGCCGTGGTCCCACGCGGTGCAAAAACCCAAAACGCGCGTTGTCGTCAACGTGTTAATTTCGTTCCCAGGCTTTCAGTAGTAACTAACTGCCTCCAGGTCACGCCGAGATAATCCAAACACAGCTGGCAGGCCGGCGGTTACAGGCTTTTTCCACCTCGAAAGAGAGACGTGTAAATGGAGAAGCATACTCTGTGTAGTACTTAAATTGGGTAAGTCTTGGGAAGAGAAAATAAATAAAGAACAGATGTTGTCAAAGTATGCCATTTTTAGTGGCTAGTTTGTCGTTTTTTGGTCTGTTTCTCGTTTGCTCGTTTAGGAGGACTCATCAATAATGAATTATTCTTTGACTTTTTCACTTTTGTACTTCTTAAACGAATTTTTTTGTGTGCGTGGAATACAGAGTTTTTTTTATGAACAGTTTTGGGGGAGAATTAAACAACCTTTCCATAGTTCGGCTTTTGAAGAGGGTCGTTTCATGGACTTCGGCCTCTGGCGGAGGGGGGGGGGTCGTATTTCCAAATTTTCCTCGACGCCTCGCTTGACCCTGACGCCAGTCATGAAGTTCCTCCTCAAATCTGTCGGTTGATTGTGTGACAGGACTAAATGAAAATAGGGTAGCGGATAGCGTAACAGAGGTCGTGGAATCAATTCCTCGGCAAGGCATTTCTCCTGCCGCAACAATGTTTTACGGTAACCTCAAAAAGTTTTCCAATTAGTTATTTTATCAACACTTGCTCATGGTCATAAAAATCGATCTGCCGAGTACTCTTTTTACCAGATTCGTACGTTTCTGATGATTGCGCTTGACGCTCACAGCACACTGCGTAGACGCTTCAGTGGATAAACAGGTGTGAGCTCCATGCCTTACCGTTTTAGCAGCATGTTTCTCTCTACGCTCGTGACTCCTCAACCGGCTTGTCGAAGAGCTCGAACTCCAGTGTTTCATCCTCCACTGGCAGCAAATCAATTACGTTCACTTCATGAGCATTATTCTGTAATACCCTGAATGAACATCTTTTTAGAATACACTACTAACCGCTACAATTCATGAGTTACTACCATTTTTTGCTCAGCTCATAGAACCTGCGGCACCTAAAACTGACGACTTCTCAAACAATATCGCTTTCGCTCAAAATGGCGATGCATTTAACGTCTACTTGACTCTTGTCTACTGGAAGAGGAGGCCGAACTATGAGCGGAGATACTGATGAGCTTAAAGTTTGACAAAATGACGATGGTCTCTCAGGAAGGAGAGGCGACACGAACCCTTTCGTTTGAGCCCTTGTATTTCAAGCACCCAATAATGGCTGCTGTCTTACTGTATCGATTGCAATGAAGTTGCTCTCTGGATCCTTTCCAATGACACTGCGTAGTACACGGATATGTAAAGTCATAGGAGAACCACTTTGTGTGATGTATTAAGTGAAAAATTCATTGCCGTTGGCGGAGTATGCATATATGAAAATTGGTGTTCATAAAAGACAATCTTGCAATTACTTACGCATATATTTCAGAAATTCCTAGGAGGCGAAACGGGGTAGCGCTTACACAATACGATAACAAATGCTCGCAAAGCCTATTGATTACATCAAATGGAGTCAAAGGTCGCTGGTTTATAAAAGTTGAGATTTTTCTTGAACTCTGTGCAGATATGTGTGAAGGAATCTTATGAAAATGCGTCAATATCCTTGCTCATGAAGGTCATGCATCTTTTCAGCTATGAGAACACTCCAAAAATTGAACTCGCCGTGTGCAGTTTTGCGATCGGCGATCCTTTGGGAAGCAAGCGAAACCGCATCACGTGATCAGTTATGTTTGTAGCTCTGAAATGATTATTATCAAGTTAATGTCACTGACTTGGAGGCACCTGAATACAATTCTGAACACAACCCCATGTGAGAATGAACCCTGTATTTCAAAGGTTTAATGTTGCAATTTGAATGAATATGACCGTAGGCGGGTCGTACAGTCTCAACCTTTGTTTTGAGAGATAGGTCAATTCTTTGAGTAAGTTCTTAAGAGCTGCTCACATCCACCCTCGCTATCGACTGCGGTGCATTTCTTACTCTCCTCCTGCTACATCAGCAAAGGCGTACGTCGTGCCATAAACCAGGTTGCAATGTAAAAACTCTGGATGTGACCCAAGGAAGAACTCCATAATTATGAGGCTCATAATTTTGTTAGAATATTAAACATCACTCAAATCAGTGAATCCAGAAATCAGCTGGTCTCGAATTAAAAAGAGTTATGCCTTTTTCAAGTGTTAGTGGTCATCTTATTTTTTACTGGTTAAGGAATAAAGAATCGCAATGAAGAAATGTTGGCTGGAGGGTAGATCCGGCGAATATTGACAATGAAGCAAAGGCGTCATACCAATCTTGGTTACTGCGCCTTTTGTTCTCGTTTATATACGGTAACGCGCCCTGTCATGAAGGGCGAAATTCCACGTCCCGCTGCCAGCGTCCACAGTTGTGAGTTGATGCGCTCCTGCTTGAATCGTGCTGCGGTCTCTGGCAGCAGTTCGTGATGGCGATGTACGTAAATATTCATACCAACATTGTAATAAGCAGGCTTGTTTCGAATGAGAACTTGTTCGCAGTGATCTCTGGCTTCTTATTTACATCCACACTGTGCTTTTCCGTACGGTTTACTTACGGAGTTTTCAACCACCATTATGGAATGTTCAACCAATGAAAACGGAACAATCTGCAAGGAACTCTCTGTGCACTCATACTCGATTTCTCGTGAGCTCTTGTTCAGAGCTTACGGACCTTGCTGATCGACTTTCTCAGCAGTGAAACCAATGCCCATAGTCGTGCTGCAGTACTGCGTTTTTTCGTCAGCTGTTTAGTTCATGCCCGCATATCTTCTCTGGCCTCTTTTTTAAGTGTTCCGTTGATTGTCGCTAAACGTCGGTCCGCAGTGCAGCTTCGTGCAATTTGACCAGTCTTAGACAATACTTCTATCGCATGCTTTGTGCTGCATGTTACGACCCAAGTGAGTTATCGAAACTCATGAAATTCGAGGACAGCAAGAAAAGAGAGAGAGTCAGAGGAGGGAACTACTTCGGATATCCCTTTACCAAATAATTCGGCGAAGAGACATTTACTAGCTGTTTCTACAACTGATCCCTGAAATTTTGGACGAGGTGTTGCCGACCTGCCGGATTCCTGCCTTATCAATCGATGAAAAGAACATCTCCAGAAATGTTAACAATTTGCCACAAAGTGCTTTCCGATCATCATTTAATTCTCTGCTCGTCAGAAGCTTCCTGAATTACCGCTTCTTTCTCATTGTTCGTTTTAAGCACTTTTCGAAAACCCGCTTTTTTGCATGACTACACGGTCTTCTATAGCCTCTGTTCAGAATGATTAGGATGGAAAGTTCTGGGAGTACACACACAACACTGACCAGATTGCGCGATACTCGCCAATCTACTCTCTCTACAGCAACACAGACCTGTTAGTTTTCAAAAGGCTGAATATCTGCACTATGATATGCAGCTTGAGGGGAGCCTCAGCCCGTATCCTCAGATATTGCGGTCCGAATCGTGGTGAAAAATTAGTCACAGACAAATAGCTTGTCGGATTTGGCAATGTATAGTGTAAGCAACTACATAGGGTGTATTCCAGTTCCAGTTGAGGTAGCAAATGGTCATGGCTATCGGAGATTTCTAAATAAAATCTAGATTTTCTCTTTTTTTTCCTTTTTCGATTCTCCCACTCCTCTTTTGATCTTCAAAATGCACTTAATTGTTTCAGCTTAGCTCAGAGGGAACGTCCTGGTCCTGTAGCTGGCAAGCCCTGCCTGGCGATTTCCAAATCTCCGTCGCCTTATTCAGCACCGTCACTTTCTTTCATGAGGTTCTTCTTCATGGTCTTTCCGAGTTGCTACTGCAACACAGCACTAAAAAATCTAGTTGTCTGCAGCTTTTGCGCTCCCTTTTCTCCCGCACATTTCTCTCTACGTTTCGTGAAGGGAAGTTCCGTGCAAAGACGTGACGTTTCAGTCGCAAGTAGAACTTTGGAAAGACAGCTATGTCAGGAAGGCAAAACATGCTGCTTTAGAATATCTGAACTACTCCGCTATAAACTTGTCTACGACCAGGTGACGCTGATTAGTCAGAATGAGTGGTGTTGTTGTCGACATGGTAGCTGCACTCAGCCTCCTCAATGTGGAGATCTTTGGGCGTGGTTTTAGGGCCAGTCTCTGCCTTAAAGTCACTTACAACGATTTGGTGAATATTCTTCATTAGACAATCTTACGTCCTACAGAATGCGTGCGTTGAGCGTACACTCCACGTATTTTTATATAGGCGAGTAACTTTTTGGTGCTGTTATACGGTGGCGCACAAACGAGACGAAAGCCAGTGAGATTGCTTTCCGTGAAATGGATTCGCGATTCGGTGCATATGGACATACACTTGTGGGTGGAAGTTAGCGCATCTCTTGCATTATTTCACAGGCACACCGTTGAACTTTTTTCGGATTGTCCTTTAGCTGCTGAACACACGAACCTCAACTGGACTGCTCACCATCAAGTATCCACTGCTCATTGCTGTTAATTATGTTGAATAGTCTCATAAGTCTGAAAGGACGTCGCGAAGAGCCAAGACGAAAGTGACGATGTCAGGACATGGGGCCTGTCGACTCATTTCGCGTGATTAATGTACCGTCAAAGTAGAACGAGGTTTTATGAGATACCTCAAAACTATCACTTTGGCAAAGTGTGTAAGTCTAAGCACATAGGATGAGAATGGCCTCCAACAAGACTATATGAAAGGCTTAGAATGAGCAGATCATTTCAAGTAAGGGAGACACCATGGGCTTGACTGTGTAGCGGGCCACCATCGCTCATCTTCTGGTTGCTTATTACAAAGCATGGCGTTCGAATGACCCCAAAAAGCAAGATACAGGCATTAATGGTGCGATCAAGATTGTGGGCTGTTATATCCGAATATGAATATATTTGTTGGGTCTGGTCCACCGCTAGGCAAGAAGATAAAGCAAGAAACGGCTTAAGATTCTCAAATTAACAAGCGCGAAGACCGTAGGGGTTGGGTTGCGTCCAGTCCTACAACAGAGTCGTGGGTTGGCGTGCCTACGATATAGTATTCTACCGTAATACGTTGTCACGGACCAAAGCTGACCATGAGAACTCCTGCAAAGGGAGGCTCAAGCTTGCTCTTAAGATTTTCGTATAGTGGCAATTTTGCGAGATGGTAGTTTTTTACTTCTTCGATAAGTTTCTTGGTACTAATTCATCCAAAAATTAAACTCATTGAGACCTAACAATATCATCGCTCCTTCTTTGTGCCTTTCCAGAAACTAGAAGGGATACTCAAGATTCCAAGCAGCAAGAAACCAAGAGAAAATTAAAGAGGCAACAAGTGAATGCCAATGTTGCTTGATGCCTTCTTTTTACCCGTATTAGTTCCTAGAGCATATTATGCATGGGTGAGATTTTTAAGAAAAACTACAAAAATAAGCGTAGGAGCCACCAGTTAATTCCACAAGATTATTTATCAAACATGATAACAACAACTTTAGAAAAACAGCCAAACTACTAGAGAACCGGGTTCGCTCCAAAAACATCTAGCCTACAACATTCTAGTGTGAAACCGTCATGAACACAAAAGCATTAGTTAAACGTATGCAAAATCAGCAATACGGCTTTGTGCATCACGGTGCGACACTATTCAAAGAAACGATCTCTACAACTGCTAGTCGAACAGTCTCAATTTTGCCACATAAGACCATGTGCATGGTACTAACGAACAAACGACTCATAGTTCTGAGAAACCGTTTCTTCTTCTTCTTCTCCCGAGCGTTAATGTCGCACAGTCGCAAGGCTCGCTGAAAAAACTCAGCATAAATGGCGTAATGCGACAGGAGTTCTTTTGTTCCTCTTATCCCTTCTCTAGTCTTCCTCTCTAATTTTTGATGGTTGCCAATTCGAATCTCATGTCAAAACCGTCCACCCCCGCCTCTCCTATGCTTTGCACAATCTAGCCTCTTTGGCTTGCTTTACTTAACTCAATTAAAGGACGAATTCACGATCAGAGGGAAAATCGAATTAGGAAGAATTCACCTGGTTGAGGGACCCGCGGAGCTCCTAAGTGTGCGAACTGAAGCACAATTTGCACAGGAGGAGTTGACCTCGTTGACCTATTAATCCCGCCGCGGCTGGTCAGTGCACGCCCACCGATCATCTGATCACTCGCCGCAGGTCTATACGTGGTGATTAGATAGGTGAGAGAGCGTAGTGTTGAAGAGGGCACAGCGATGATAGTCGCATCAATGCTCAAATCAACGGGCAAGGAAGGGGTCCCATTTCTCGGGTTCTGGGCCGTTTCTCATGGTTTTTCCTTCTTTCGTGTACCACTCACCATCCCTAAGTTAATTTGAAATGGGTTGCCTTTCCAGCGTGAATTCGTCCTTTAAGCAATTCACATTTATCACACGCACTCGCGATAATTAACAGCTGGATATAATCGAGGAATTTATATTGTCACTCACGGTGCCCAACACGAATAGCTAAATGATGCCACAGTCATAACGACAGTGCGATGGAATATAGTTTTAGGCATTGAATTCTTGTTATAGGTGGTGCCACAGAAAGGGTAAGTCAACCAGCCGTCGCATCCTTATTATAAAACTAACAGAAGCAAGTGCTGCTCTGTGCATTCACACTGCCTTCCTTGTCTACTGATACTGAGATTCGCTTCCACTTTGAGGTGGATATTTCACAAAACATTCAATATATGTTGTGTAGGGAGAAGGATGTGTCAAAGGATTGCATCAATGCCTACAAAATTTGTTGACGACAACCTTCTGAGGAGCCGACAGAAGAAGGTTCCCGAATAAGTGTACGACGGCCAGCAGCATACCTGGAGCAAGCACACAAAATTTCGGAGCGCCTGAAGGTACTTGGGAAGGTAAGAAAGCTGGACAAAAGGGCACCGCATGAACTGAGTGAGCAGCAGCAAAGCGCCTTTCAAGGACCTCTTCACAACTCGTTTTATTCAACAAAACTATTCGAATTTCAGAACATTTCGTCACAGTCGACGAAAATCGGATCCTTTGCTACGGAATTAAGCAAATTCCAAAAATCTCGCAGACATCAGAAACTTTTTCAAAACAGGAATTCCACGAGGTGACGACTACGGTGATGGATTTGTGACCTTCCGAAGTTATGATGCGTCACAGCTCTCTGGATCCAGGTGTACTTGATACAATACCGAGGTCCGTCTATTACACCGACGTGATGCACCGGAAACAGCAAGGTCTGCATCCAAGAGAAGAAAAGGAACCGTTTCTACATGTTGACGCCCATCCACATGCCGCACAAACACGACCTTGTAAGAAATGGACGAGTCGATCTACCCAGCTTTGTTTCACAGAGAGTACTCACTGGATCTCTCTCTAACCAACTCCACTTTTTCTGCCATCTCGACAGCTTCTTGGGCAGAAAAAGATTTGAAAACCGAGACATGGTGGAAAAGACCTTCGACCGATTTCTTGCGCTTCTATTGTTTCCTATATTCTGAGTTCCTGCATTGATTCAGCATGCCTTTTGTTAAGAAAGATGCTGGTTTCAACACTTTTTGAAATGGCTGAAAGTGTTGACGTTGACCTGAGATGCATGGCTTTGAAGACAGAGGTCAGATCAAGCATCAATTTCTGGACAACCTAATAGAATGGGCCTTCCTCCCCTGTCTCCACCCCAAAAAACTTTTGTTTATTTCGCTCAGTTAAATTACTAGTTGAATCACTTGCCTCTCTTACTATCAAATTTTCTTGTCCCGAAGGATATTCTGTTAATATTCCGTAGTTACCCTGCCTGTTATGAAATGTTTGCTATGTAGTATGATCAACATCATTTCCTTTGTTTCCTGTTGTAACAACTGTCATGGAATGAAATGGTATCGGCAATACTGAAGAAAACACTAGCGTGTCTCCATTTGTAGTTTTTCAAAGCCAATTCTTCATTTAAATAATTGATCCTCACGTTGGGAGGAGCGTGCAGGGAGGTGTGACAGCTTCCGAGAAAAGTTCTCACTTCTCGATCACATCATATTATGTCTATGACCAGACCACTGTTTGATTTGTAGTGGATTAGCTCCGAGCTATAGGTTAGTCGCAAAGTGATATGCAGCAAGCCTATGTTAAAGGTTGAAAAACATCAAAAGCCTTTTCAAGATGCTAGTACTTATGACCCAAGCTAATCCTACTTCACAGTTCTCTTCAATTCAAAAAGACACGGAAAGTTAATTCCAAGAGGAAACGCGGGACTTCAAAGAAAGATCAGAAAACTGTGTAAATCTACAAATAGTGTAATATTATGAACCCACTCCTTTAGCTCCACAGGGCTGTCCTCGGTCTGCAGGGCCTTCTCGAGCGTTGGGAAATTTTTCCAGAAGTTCTCCACCTCCAGTGGTTCTGAAGCGAAAGCATTTATTTCACATTTCTACCATTTTTACATCCACTAGATATTTCTTCAAACCCGTGAATAGTGGTTAATCTTGTCGACATGCCCTGGTCGGTACCCTACACTAGCACTTTTCCCTCTGCCGGCGTATGGTAGGCTTTCCTGAATTCAACTCCATTATTCCCGTTTGCTTCCTTTGGGATTTTTGTGAGTCTTGATCACGAAACATTGTGATCTACAATGCACCTAACCTCCTGTAAAAATTTTTTTCCCCCCCCTTGCACCACCAATCATGAAAACAACCAATTTCATATCAAGCAGAAAAAGAAATGGCTGTTGGATTGAAGGAGCTGTTTAAGAATAAAATACCCAGATAGGAAGAAAAACTACAACAGCTTGTTCAAGAGTGCGAATACGGCAAAACGATGGAGGACCAACAGGAAAACTGTTTGAGACATCTATTTCGTACCTAGAGTGGTTCTTCAAAGTTGAAAAGTGCCATGCGATGAAGCCTTGGAGTAACAGTTCAGCAGAGCGCAACACACTGTTGTGAACGTGCGCTAGTCCCTAGTAAGAACATAAGAAATGTGATTGAACAAAAAAACTCACCTCAGAAAGCGCTAGAAAGGGAGCTTAACGATTTGGAAGTGGGCTGGTTGCGAATCGGTTGCAACCCTCGCCGTGCTAGGACTGTTGCTTTAGAGGCATGGTCGAGATTGACTTGTGATATTTTTGCGCTTGAACGTGAGCGCAGAGATATTAAATTGCAACACCCAGCGAAAAAACATCGGGTATCAACGTCGACAAGACCAAAATAAACATCTATTCCCAACAGCAGCGAAGGGGGCTGGCTCAAGAGGAATGCATGTTCTAACGAGTTCTCGAACATGCCAACCATTGTATTATGGCAAATACCTAGCTGATTTCACGTCTTATGCCAGCCAAGCACCACTTCCGGCGGTGGGCGGTCATAGCTAAGGTCGTCCTAAATGCTAAGGCCAGAATTAAGATCTATGATCGCCTAATCCTGACCCCTGCGTTTGAGCGGGCATAAGAAGACCAGAGTGCTTGCGAAGTTGAAATGCACATGATGTATTATTCCCAAATAAGCAGCCATTCTCGATCAGTAGCGCGTCTT
Organism: Ostertagia ostertagi; assembly: GCA_036418205.1. Classification (NCBI taxonomy): domain Eukaryota; kingdom Metazoa; phylum Nematoda; class Chromadorea; order Rhabditida; family Trichostrongylidae; genus Ostertagia; species Ostertagia ostertagi. Next base: position 16,097 of record MU890253.1, read on the forward strand.
TTTGAATTTTGAGCCAATAGATGGATGGCTGACAGGAATGTTGAGTGTGTGCCACGTTAGCGAGCGATGTCCCTGTGGCCTCTCGTACGGCGTGTTTCCTGCGTAAACTTTTTCCTCCGCGCTATGCCTTTTTCCACCACGATCGATCTCTCTAAAAGGCACATGATTTCATTGCTTTCCTTCTTATGCGTTTTTCTTTATCGGCATTCCTCTTGACACCATTACTTTCATGATCGTGTACAATACGTAGTCATAGGAACTGCACGACCATGTACCTTCTGGAAGGAGAAAAACATCGACTTTTGCGTCGGTTGAAGTTCAGATATATGCATAGGACAACTCAGTTTATAATACAAGGGAGTTCTACCTATAATAGATTCTAACTTCACGTTACTTGTTGGAATTCTGGCAGCGCTAACATAACTCCGCGCTCGTATGCGCCGTCTGCTTCAGCCTCCAGTGACAGAAAGTGCGGAACTTCTAAATTCGTAAGAAATTTTCTACAACCATTTCGAAGGCTGCCATGATGGGGAGTCGAACGTTTGGTGCATTTCAAAGAAGCGGAAGAAGGAGGGTTTTATTCTTTCATTCATGAGACTAGCAATTCACATCCTAGCTATGCTCATGCAGAGGTGTACCTCAGAATCTTCAGCACCCAAAAATTCGTTTTGTTCCTTCTTTTTATCCAGCCTTCGAATCGCATCCACTCACAGAATCCGGTACCATCAGACACCTGTCCCGCATCGGATCCGTCGCTACTTTCATCATGTTTGCGTTATTTCGAAGCCCTTCTTCGAGCTTGCACAGGTTCCAACCTTTCTTCTAACAAAGTTTAAAGTTTCAATATTGAGCGTTAGCGAAGAATTTAATGATGCTCTCTTTTTTGCCGGTGAAATGGCAAAAACTGTTGGTGCCTGGAGAATTTCCAATTAGGGTTTCATCGCAGCGTGTTGGTATCTTAGATAAAAAAGGATAAACCGGTCGTTTTAATCAATCATTCCAAGTCGCACCAAGCACTAGATGGATATTTACAACAATAGAGCGTGTGTAAATACGGATCCGTGAAGGGCTGTGCCTCTTAGCCACTGCACTATTTGCGTGGATCCATGACTGCGCTGCTCGGCTTATGACGTTCAAGAACAAGCTGAGAGGTGTTGAAACGACCTGTTGTTCAGATAATCTTTTTTGGAGTGCTAGTTCCATAATTACGAGGCTGTCAATAAACGTTATCTACGATAACCCATGTATTGTCAGTGCATAATAAGCCTTTTTATCCATGCCAGTCGCTGCATTAGGTAAGGGTTCAATATGGGAACCCAGAGGAGAGTCATTGTCGGACGCTAACAATCACAGCGGACCAACAAATGGTAGCAAAGGAAGAAACAACGAGTTTAGGGTGAAAAATCAATAAAACGAGACTATGTAATTAGATGTTCTACTCGTATTAGCTTTGAGTGTAAATGAGTGTACGTAGAATGAGCATGGCGATTCATTCCACTGTAACGGTAGAAATGATGTTCTGATCTGAACATAGGTACAAAAGAGCGGCTCGCAAACCCCTGCTGCAGTTCCGACAACCTACTCCCTACCTTCCTATTCATTGTGAATAAATTCCTTCTCGCATTGTATTCAAAGGCGTATTTCGTGGTGAAATTCGCGGTTTCAAATGAAAGTAATGAAACGAAAGATGTGAAGAGGACAGAAACTCAAGAAAAAGAGGGAAATAAAAAATCGAAAGCAGTGAAATCTCAGCGAATATCTTACGATCGAGCCGCTGTGATAAGTTGCCTGAGAATGAATGAAGGGGCCCTGCTGTTTCGTAGGGTTGAACGAAGCTATGGGGCACCTGGAGGCTCAAGCACTGGAGAGACAATGCGCTGAAGCCAAAAAAGGCAACCTAAGAAGGGAAAGAGCACAACATACACTTGAGAGCGCAAAGAACAACGCATCAGTAACAGAGGTTGGTGTTGTGGGCCGAGGCTTCTCAAGGGGAAAAACCCCAGCATTAGCCCAACTTGTGGAAAGGATACCGCGAAGAAAATTGTAGGGTCCCGAAGGGCGCTTATCCTTACCGGCCTGCAACCATCGACCCCCGTTGCAACGCTTCCCACCTCGATATCGGCGTGCTCTCTCGAACGGCGTGATCTCTCGCGTGTTTTGTCTTCTTTGACCGCCCTGCCTCGCCATCGTTCCACATCCGACCTTTTTGAAGGTTAAGGCCTTAATTTCAGCGATCCAAAGATTTCTCTTGCTTTCCTTTCCACTTTCAGGCCGTCCCGCAGCTCAGTCATCACTACGAAGCGCTCTTATCACCAGTTTTATCCCGGGGCTTGCCTTGAAGACCTTTTAGCGCGCTTGCTACGTAGTTTCCAACCCAAACGTGGCGCGTCCGCTATGAGAGCGGCTTAATGCTGACTAAATACCACCACCTTTGTGAGGTCGAAGCGTGTTACGACGGAGATAAAGAATGCATCGAGGGTTAGAGACATAGGAGTGCACGCCACACGAGAGGGGGCAGACCTTGAGCTCCGCATGGCAAGCAATAGGAGCGGCGGTCAGCTCTAGCAATTGGAATCACTAGCAAGGCCTTAGCGCCTTCATCGTACACTTTCGAGAAAGAAGCATAAGTTCTGCTTGCGAACCATGCTAGCCTTTTTACAGAAGCAGCTAATTCAATAAAATTGTCGCAGAGTATGCCGATACCTTTTGACCACAATCACAGTGAATCACTAACCAGCATCCTTTACAGCCGGGCTGAGGGACTGCATTCCTGGTGGAGGAGGAGGCAATGGCATCAGTGACCTTCCTGGACGTTTCGCTGTAGGTCGCCTCAGTCGAGTCACCATGGGCACCACATGAAGCGGTGATTGTTTTCTTCGATGATGCTCCTGAAACGAGGTTTTCTTTAGGTTTAGTGAGTTGATCTTTGTCAAGGTGATCGGGTTCAAAAATTTCCAATGTTCGTCTCGTTACTCGAACAGGACGAAAAAGACAAAAAACTTCCGCTTCTCAGCACTCAGTGCCCTCCATCTAGAACAAAAATACGTATATCAGTTACAAAATCATGCAAAATACCCACCACGTGATGTCCATTTTTTCTTAACGTCGCCCACGTGTACTATGCCTTTGCAGAAATAGCTCATGTACACCGTGACCCTAACGTCCCAGACTAAGCGTTTGGCCCATGGTGAGCAACTCCGAAGTAATGTTATGAATTGTTAATGTTCGTTGGCTGTAGTCCAACGTAGCAATGCGCGATCGCATGACGCCGCTGAAGCGTGTGCCGCTTTTTACTTCTCGTTTGTCTCTAAACTCTCTCAAACTGAAAAGAGAACGTCGAGCAACTCGCAACTAGATATACTTGTAGGGTCGGCCTCATGTAGGAGGCGGAGGATGCCACGGTTCAGATTGGCCTCTGCGTTGGGATGAGCGGCACCCTTGGGATGATCTCCCTGGACGCGACGCTCCTCCGTTTTTGCGAATGCTATCCCTGTAACGGGGTTAAGCCTCACTGTTTGCGAAATCTGTAGGATTGTTACACCAGAAAGCGCGTCGATGCGAAGTGCATTGTACGTGACTGCGGCAGAAACATCGTAATTTACGCTTACTTCGGCTGCTCACCCTGTTTAAACGGCTTATCTCACGTCCCCCAGGGAAGGTCAAGGGCTGTTTATTCGCTTCTGGTGCATTTGATGTTGTTTTTTTGTGTTTGGTGTTTTTTTGGCCTTGACATCCCCACACAAATTGTCTGCTGACAATGAGTCAGCACTTCACTGTTCACTCACTCCGGGAAAAAAGGAGCTGAACGGAAATGCACCTACATTATTGACCTACATATTTGTTCCTCAAAAAAAAACTCTGCTGTAATTTTTCTTTGCTTCCTCAATAAAGCTTACCACTACTAGAGGGCAACGTAAACACTGGAAAATAGAGTTGGATCTATCTTGGATAATCCCTTTTCTTTCTTATACCCTATTCACCTTTGATTACTACCGGATTTTTTAGCCATAGCTATAATGGTATGGAAACAAAGTTCCGCTAAACATGTACACATAGCCATGCGGACGCGATAAATAAGTAAAACAAATAAAAATAAACAAATAATTTAAATGAGTTAAATGAGATGCATGAGCAACTTGGGCCGAGTGGTTGTCATAGATAGTAGCTGGTTGCCTACCCATTACTTGGGGCATCGGAGATGCTTTCAAGACACGGATCTGTTATCGGTCAGTCCAAGCCTGTCCTTTGTTCTGCGGAGTCAACCTTTTCGCCACAAGCTTCACTTGGAAAGATAGAAACCTTGATTCGTACTCTGGATAAATCCTACGAGACACTGTGAAGGCCAAATTGCAATCGAATGCCACTGCAGCTTTGAATAGTTCTGGCATGAGTGTCGAAAAATTTTCCCAAAAAGGCGCAATTAACGTCGAAGGCTTCATCTTCTTATATACATCATTTATAGACTATACACACATATTATCGTGAAGAAAAAGCATCGACAGCGCCCACCGACCAACGAAAGAAACGACACGATGGCTTGACTGGTTCACTGCTGATTCCGGCTAAGCAACCCTCACGTTGTTACTTTTAGTAGTGATATTGTAGAAACTTGATTTGAGGAAGCCCAGCCGGTTGAACAGGCAGGGTCTCGACGAAGGTTGAGCACTTTGGATCACATCATCACTTGCTGTCGAATTATTGAAGCTGCTCGAGAATATCACGAACCACTGGTACTAACGTTCATCGACTATCGAAAGGCATTCGATTCAGTAGAGCGATAATGATATGGTCAGCTCTCAATAAACAAGCGTTAAGTCCTTCATATGAAAATCTGTGTCCGGCAGATCTCGCCGAGTTCTAGGTCGGGTGAGCGCTTATTTTCAAGCCAAGATTTTTGTACGAAACGTTCTATCGAAAACGTCACGTGAACATGTGCACATGATGTGACTTCAAGCAAAAGAAAACGGTAGTGAGGCGTTCTATGATAGTGCGATGACTGCGATGTTTTCCAGAAGGAGAGCGAAGCCACAAAGGCGAAATTCATCAGAAATTTCTTGAATTTTTAGTTAACACGTTGACGACATCGCGCGTTTTGTGTTTTTGCACCGCGTGGGACCAGAGCGATTTTGCGAGCGCCGCCGCCGCACACCAAATCCATGGATTTTGAGCTGTAAATACGCAATACTTAGATGCGATGAAGTGTTTTCAATAATGTTCGATCTGTCTAACTTATCGGGAGTTACAGTAATGGAAGTTCGACCGAAAGGCCATGAAAAGGCAAATTTTACTTACTTTCCCTTTAGTGGTTCCAAAATTAATTTGGACGTGGTTGTTTCAGTAAAAACACATATCTTCCCATACGAATAGGTTTGTATTCGCTTCTATTATTCCTTTTTATCAACATGTTTACGTTAATGAAAAGAAAACGAGGAATGAACTGAACAGACATATCCGTAAGGTCTGGAAAACCTCTGCCAAACTAAAGAATATTTGGCCTTTCTGTGAAGCCGCACGTGGCGTAATAACTT
>MU890261.1:0-13017 GCA_036418205.1 Ostertagia ostertagi
TGGCCTCGAATCTGTGTCCAGGATGCCTTCCTTAGGCCGATGTCAGACTTTGCGAATCGCGCGATTCGCTACTAGCGATTCGCGCGATTCGCTAGCGTCCGCGGTCGCGTTGCGGTACCAGCCAATTGAGTGATTCACTGGCCGCGACGCGACCGCAGACGCTAGCGAATCGCGCGATTCGCAAAGTCTGACATCGGCCTAAGCTAAGGCACCTGGACACAGATTCGAGGCCAAGGATAGTGTCAGGGAAGCACTCAACAGCTTCTTCAAGTTCCAGTCGCATAATGAGGAAATCTACACGCTGTGCCAGCGTTGGCGGCGAGGGATAGACGACTATGACGCGTTTTTATAATCATCGTAATAGTTCTTTCATAGAGTATTCACAAAATATTCAGGGCGAGACACTTTCGAGACCACCCTGATACGATGTTTCCAAATTCCTAAGCCTCATAAATTCTTGGGAACGGCCGTTTTTCTTTCCACGAAAGCTTCGAATTCCATCGTTAATACATATTGATGAGGCATTCCGGCGAGTCGAGGTGATGGCTGTGAAAGACAATTAGACTCAATGTCACGGTACTCCATGTACCCCTTATTCACCAGAAAACAATGTCTGTAATGGATGACGCGCTGATTCGCTCAGCAGTTGCTAGCCTTACGCGAATTCATTGGAATCTGAGCCCGTTCCAAATGAAACCACGCTTGAGCCAAGGTCAACCGGTTGTATGGTCAGTCTAAACGGGCTCGTATTTGCAAATTCCGGAAAAGGTCGAAATTCGGACTGACACACATAACGTGTGATGGCAAGGCTGGTGTTAGAGTGTTCGAAATCGCAAAAATCGCAATTGCCCCGTTTGAATATTTGAATATGAAACAATTGAATATGAAACAAATAGAATCATGATCAGTCGTCATTCAACCATCACCATCAAGCAGAAATGGCGGCGGGATTGAAGAGGGCACTTGCAGTATTGATCAGGCACTTGTGATTTCGTGATCTGTCGCGCGATTCGCGCGTCGCGGACTCTGACATCAGCCGAAGAGGTCGTAAAATTTTTGAAAAATTATGAAAGCGGCCGTTGGCCCTGGTCTGAATGCTGACAGTGTTGCATTGACAATGATGTTGCATATCTCATGCAGAAATTGAAGCGAGCTAAATCAGAAATAGTGCATGTCCGCAATAGATGCCACGCGATGCGGGTCGCGTTGCGGCCAGCATGGAATTTTGGGATACACGCAGGCATTATGGCAGAGGGAAACGCCGTTATTCACTCAACAAACAGAAAATAAACAAGACAACTTGACAAGCAAAATATTCCATTTCCTACTGTAATATACTAAATTCAACACTAAAGCAAGCACACACTCCGTTATTCGCGCGGATAGGCTACCGTAACTACAAATTAAATGTCACAGGTGGCATCGGATAGCACCGAGAGCATCAGAAAGCTCACCCAAAGCCAGTTTTTTCGAGGCCATTATCATGTGTGCCTTTAAGTCTGATTATACCACGCCCCTGATGAGAACAGAATTATGTAAGCCACGTCCTCATGGAAAACAGAATATGTAAGAATACGGTACCTGATTAGCTTGATCGACTTCCACTTTTGCAGCATCGTACTGTGTTTGCAGCTGAGCTAATCGTAATTCTAAAGCCTCTTTCTCTTGTAGGATACTGAGCCCAACCTCAGCTGCCTGAAAACGCTTTGATTTGGCAGGGAGCTAGAGCGAACCGTTGGTATCTTACGCGGCTCACCTTGTGCTTGTCCGCAATCGCTTCCTCGAGAGCGGCCTCGAGCCGGATCACCTCGGCCCGCACTCGCTCCAAATCACCCATACCCTAAAAATACCTCTGTTGGTGGCGTTTCTTTATGGGACTTTTCACGCACTAGAAGATCGAGAAAGTCTCGAGCACGAAAGATAACGAGCGAACAAGAAAGTAAGCAATTATGAGGGAAAATGATGAGGTAGAGGTAGATGCCGCTGTCGAGAAGGATCACCGTGAAAAAAATCACATTTGAAACATCGGGAAATCACTTACTGGTTATAAAGAGCTCTCTTCCACACCTGGGTAGGTCCCTATGTAAACTTAGCTCCCAAATTTTATTCAGAAATGAGCAAAAATCGCATGTGATCAAAACGTTTGCTCATGAAATACTGTAGTCACGGCAGAACTGAATAAATATAAAAACATAAATTTCAAAAGCGAGATTCAAAAAACGGAACAACCAACAAAGAAAAGAGGCAGGCGCTTTGCGTTTGACTTTTATTTCCATAAAAATCCATCAAAGTAAGTGACGCTAAACCAACCTTGCAATGGCGGTGAGCTGGGTCTTTAAGTCAAACTTTGTGATCAATTAGGTGGGTTGCTGCGGTCGAAAAGGAATATGGAGAAGCTAAATTACCTCGCCAGTAGTGACAAGAGCCAAAAATTCTAAAACCCGTAAACAAGGACGTTCATTTTCGAATTGGTTTTGGAAAATGAGCGATTAGCGACTATAAACCGAACAGAGTGGAAAACTACAGTGAGAAATTAGGAGGGAAAACGGAGGGGTGAGTTCAAGTCGTCGATATCTCTTATCAAATTCAGTTAAATCGCTTGGCTTTCCCTGATAGATGCTGGAATCACGGTTATTTCTTGTCCTACCGTGGACAACAGAAAGCCGTCTCAACCACATGGCATTGGTCGATGGGCGAAACCTCGGCTGCTGGGTGGAGGCAATTTTGTGTGACTCGTCGAGCTAATCGTCCTTACCTAATAAATTCATGTCTGCGAGTGGGTGGAACCTGTGCGTTCGTGGACTCCTATACTTCTCCACAATACTTACCTTCACTGCCCTCTCCCAAAAACGGAGCCGGACTTCACCGAAATATGTCTATGACCGTGGATTTGGCTAGGAAGTTTCCCCAGAGGCAGGTCGAACCGTAAGAGAGGTATTCGCAATTCGTTTGGCGCAAATACCTCGCCTCGCTTCCAACAAAATGCGCAGAACAACTCGATCGCCAAAATTTGCAGCGAAACTCGTCGATAGTAAGCTCACCGTGAACCATGAACATCAACATCACTCGTGCAACGAGCTTAACGAAATTTTTCACAACCAATCACAGTCATGGCCAAAATTTTGCTTGAAATCCGGCTGGGTTTTAGAGGCGTGGGGCAGTAAAGGATGAATAGTGCTAATCCGTTCAGTGGGTTTCATTGCTTCTAATAATTATGAACTGTGCCTTTGAATGAAATAGGGGCACGTCGAAATCTTGGGCAATAAATAATCTATACACAAGAATTCACTGGCAGAAATCAACAACACCGAAATCGAAGGGCATATCCTATTCATCAAACATAAATCCCGTGCGACCAAAGTCGGAATTTGCTCATCTGGAAGAAGCGAGAGCCAAGAGGGAACGAAACATTTAAACCTTAGGCCGATGTCAGACTTTGCGAATCGCGCGATTCGCTAGCGTCTGCGGTCGCGTCGCGGCCAGTGAATCACTCAATTGGCTGGTACCGCAACGCGACCGCGCGACGCTAGCGAATCGCGCGAATCGCTAGTAGCAGTCTGACATCGGCCATTACTGAGGGGTCACACCGCTCAACTCAAGAAGAAGATAATAGATATAGAGAGAAGAGAACGAAGAGAGAGAATAAATATGCGTAGCATCCCAAATGCTCACAACAGGAACGTGTGGAGAGCAGCAATTCAAGGGTCTAGAAGAGCACTGCTAGAGGTAAATTGACCTCGAAAATTGCAGAATTGAAGTAAAACACCAAGTGGACACTCGTCACAAACCTTCGCAGTGTTTAGAAAGAGCATTAGAGCGCATAGACATATTCCAAATGAAAAAATGTGTTATTTGAATTCTAGGCCTTTCTCTAAACATGGTGCAGATGACAAGGTATAAAAAAAGCATTCGGCGTCTATTAATCAATCCCTTTAGGTATGCGCCACGCACTTTACTTCCATTTCAGAATCGTGGTGGGAACAGAATGCTAATTCCACGACTCGCTTTGGCATGCATGACCTGCTGGAGTAAAAGTCGGGCAAAACATGTTGATACCAGGTACACCAGTAGTGCATAGCGAAAGAAACCTTAAAAAAAAGATAGAAATCAAAACATTACCCAGATATTAGTAACAACACAACCAACAAGGTGACGGGTCTATCCAGTTGGGGGGGGGGGGTCACTGCGGTGCACAGTCGACTTTGACGCCAGTTTGGCTCAAGGAGTCCTTTAATTTACGGAGGCTATCGCTTTATTTCCTACATTGTTTTCTTCTGATTTTTATATTAATCGTATGTGTTCTATCTAGGAAGGGAAGGAGGAGGAAATCCCAAAATCCCCGAGAAAGCGAAGATTGCTCACGAAACTCAGGGTTATCCCTCCCTTCTGAGGCTTAGTCCTAAGCCTTTAACTAAGGGGAATCTGCTATTCGGGGTTTTAAATTTGTTGAGCGCTTCGAAACCGCATACCCCCCTAACTGGAATAAACCGCAGGTGAAACTAGTAGCTATGTTTCCTACTGGGAAATTTCTCGTCTCACAGGTGACGTGAGTTTGACGGAACACTGCATATTCGCTTCAGTTCAATAACTTCCGATCGTGATCGGCTCTAATTTATGAAGCACGCAAGCTGGCCTGCTTGCCAACATTTGGAAAAATATTAACAGGTTGAAGATAGCCCCTTGCGTGTGTATCCGGCCACGTTTTTTGTTTATTCTTTCACAATCATCCATAAACTTTCTTCAATAATTCCTACCACTGTAATTGAATGCAGAAGTTTTTTCGGATAGATCTCAATCACTAAACGATTTGCAAATATGAAAATATGCAAATACATCGAAAAAGCTTGCCAGCGAAATTCTGACCGCATGCTCGCAATGTGTCGTCACAGTGATACCAAGAAAATCACAGGTCTGGAACAAGGAAAACAGAGAACAAAGAACAGGTTCAAGCTCGGAGCAATCTCTAAACCTGAACAAACTGCCCTAATTTCTAGAGCAGCGGTCTGCCGTGGGTGGTCTAATTGGAAAAACCCAGCAGACCCACAGAAAACTCTTCGAACTTCCTACAGAAAGTCGTAATCGACAGGAGACTGTACACCTCCTCCCCTCCCACTCACAGCCCTGAAAGAATTGATCGAAAATTCGATGGGAATATCGATAATTATAGAGGTGGTCAATGGAGGGAGGCGGGGAATGCGGATAGTGATCCCTCCACCAAAATTTCACTATAGCAGGACAGTGCCTGCTAACCTTTTACGGCGAGAGAAAATGTATCTAACAGCTTGGCATAGGCTCACACCTGGAATCCTAAACACCACCCTAGCCCGCAGCGCGGCGGCGGCACCTACAAAGAAACCATCTATAAACGAAAAATGGTGCCCCAGCTGTATAAACCAGCGCTTTCTGGTCGTGATTCCTAGGAAAAACTGACCAATTTGTCTACGGAAACAGATCCTCAATCAATCAATATCACGGCTTTTTGAACAATAACGTTTCCCAACTGAAGGGGAAAAACCTCGACGAACACACATGTGGAGCGAGCATCTCACGAGACAAACACGAACTGGATAATTAATTACCGGGCACTCCTACACCCCACGAAACATGGACACCTTTGTGGAAAAAAGCAAAAACCGAGAATAATCTGGCATTTTGTAGCGATACAATCTGATCAGGCAATTGGCCGATGAAGGCCACCAATCCGTAAAGGTCAGACAAACACCGAACTGGCGATTCGACGAAACGAACCACAGTTGTTTGCAGAAGGAGCCTTATAGGCCTAATTAGGGATCAAATGGGATTGATGTCACAAATTAGAAACAGCCGGCTGTCAGCAAAGGTGTCCGTCCGTTCGTCCACACGGACAGCTATCAAGAATCAATGCGCGCGCGTATCTCTCTGCGTCTCTCACAACGATCGGCCTGACGTAGACGACCAGAGTTCCACAAAAAGTACATCAAGAGTACATATAGCTATGAGATGAACTGAATATGTGCAGGAAGATGTTCTTGCAAATAACCAGCTCTTTTTGTCAATGTACTTCACGTAATACTCATTTGAGGTGGAACAAGAGATGTGTGGAGGACGCTAGAGGCCGTTTTCGGTAAAATGCATAAAGTCATGGTTCACTTCCTCAACTGGTGTAATCGGATTTCCGCTGCATAAGAATCCAACGGCGCACTTGATTTACATGCAGGGAGAAGAAATCGACGAAACCAGTTGGGTCCCACGAATCCTTTGTAAAATTCACTAGTGCTTCGAAATTTTCTACAAACCCAGCCAAGGAATCTGAGTACACTGGGGCGGGTACTACCATAGTGGGTTCAGATACGTTCAAGAACTTTTGATATGGACCAAGAGGCACAAATACTGAATTCAGAGGGAATTAAGCTCCTTACATATTTTGTACTCCATCTAACACCTCATAAGCTAGCTTTAAACTGAATACTGTTAAAACAGCCTCAGCCAAATGATAGCGCTTAGATCAACATTTTCTGGCTACCTATTCACGCAATTAAACCATCAAAATGTCCTGCGACTCGATCGACGGAATTAAGACCATTGAAATGTCGCGACTCGACCGCTTCCATTCAGTATAACTCCAAGCTCCACAGCCCGCGGAGCCACCAATAAGCGACAAAACTCCTTGAAAGATCATAGAAAATACTCCGGACGCAGGTTCAAACCCATGTGTGTGGAGACAATACGGAACGGGGGGGCGCAGTTTTAAAGTTCGTGTGGGGTCGTACATTGTTCGGTAGCACTGAAATTACATGTAATGAGATGAGAGCGCCCCTCCCCCCCCCCTTCCCGCCTAAGAAAGTTGGCAGTGGAAGTACAGAAAAATGGGAAAGAGGAAAATGAGAAGAAGAAGTGAAGGAAAATGAGGGAAGTTATTACAGTTTTGCGGCTTTCAAGGTAGTTATATACCTCCACTCCCTTCCCTCTCGACGGTAGTTTTTTGAGGGAAAAAGAAGTTGTGGAAAGGGGGTCGTATGAAATGTTTTATGAAGGAGGGGGGGGGATTGAAAAAAATTTTGCAAAAAGTCCCAAGGGTAGGGTTGGCCCTGCTCTGGGCCCACAGGCAGATACCTCTCACAAATTGATCACAAATTGGGGATCCGATATCTACGAATCCTCTGTGGCCTAGTTTCTCCAAGTTTTATTGATCTGGGTCCAGAAACTCCCTGGAGATTTCTGTTCTTCTGAGATTGACTTGGGGACGTCTCTTGCAAATTTTATTGTAGATCTCGAAAAAATTTCTCCGGGGTTCGGGTAATGAGCTGGATGGTGTCGAAGATGTGAATTGGTAGGTGATATACCCTGAAACACGACTTTCATCCTCACAGCCTCAGAAAAGCGGATGTTCGTAAACTTTAGCCAATCAAAAGTAAATGAAATGCTGTACATGGCTTCATGCGAAGCTTCTTTCCCTATCCCATTTCTTCTGCTTCGCCCTCTAATCATGTCTCCTTCTGGCGCCCCCCCCTCTCCATTGGGAAGGAACTTAGAGCCGGGTCAATGTTAAATTGGTGCTGCTACCGTTGTTCCATTCACCTTAAAGCAATAACTGCGCACATCTGTGTTATGAGAGCCCTGCTACCTCACTCAGGGAGATGATTTCTTTGAGGATCTTAACCTACGGTGCCTTTGACACACTTTCCATGAAGACCTTCATCGAAGGAATACAAGCCTCTCACTGTTTATTGAATGGTATTCAGCTCATTCATGATGCTGATTACAACTGGAAACCATGTGGATGAGAGTTACCTGACACCGAGCCTTCTTTAGACCTCCACTACAAAGGCCGCAGCCAGAAAACGTCGGTTCGCTTCTAGGCATTGTTTGACAGAATATAAACATGGCCAAATGTGGTATCATTCCCGGCGCCCCGTTGCCCCGGGCTCTAAAAGTAAAACCGCAAGGTATTGAATCAGGGTCGCAGCAAGTATTAAACATTAGCATTTGCGTCGATTGAAATCCTTTTTGCGATGCGCCACGCATTCTACTTCATTCACAAGAGCCCTCTATGTGTGGATACTTTTCGGATTTGTCCCTATAATCAACCTACGAAGGCCAGCCAATGTGCTATTCACCTTTCTATATACCCAAAAAGTCTGGTACCAATCAAACGACTCCGAAGAGATAGCAGCTTGGTTGATCGTGGCGCCGTACGATCCCGAATTTGCCTGAACCGTGCGCTTGGCGAACGATGCCACATCTCACCACTTCCGCTCTGGGGTCGTATCAGTAGCAGATAGAAGCTCAGTACCGCAAATCGTCCCCTCTGCACGGCATGCTATGCACAAGGCGTTGAGGTACGATTCCAAATCCAACTGATCAACTTCGCCACTTTCCGTTACAGTTGAAAAGATGTGCAGGGCCAATATGCTTTCTCGTTAACTTATGAGGGGGAGAATCTAGAATGCTCCGAAAACATTCCCGCCGGCCCGCCAATGCTGTGAGTTACCATTTAGCATTGACAGGGGTACATGAATAAATCGAACTGAATATTGGATTCCCACGTGCCAAAAAAACGTTTCATTTTTCCCAGCCTCCGCGCAGTTGATTTCGAAACGTGACGTCGGTCCATTCACAAGTTAATACCGATCCCCTACAAATCGAGAAAACCTCCCTTCTCCTGTTGCCCCACCCGCGTACCTAACACACATGGAGAGTTGTAAATAGCATATATCACTGTAATTTTGGAAATTTTATAAAAATTCGCAAAAAGTTTCCTTTCCGATTACCATAAAAAAAATTCTAGCATTCTTCCGACTACAATATTTAGTCCCTTCCCCCACCTCTCTCGTCTACTCCCATCTCAACCAGTAGGGAAGCTGCTCTTGCCCTACCTAGTGCCTTTATTGAACAATAGCCTACTTATCAACATATGTATGCAGGAAGTCTTCCGAACATTATAGGCAGGGTCGGTCCTATCGTTGCTACTTTTCGAAAAATTTTTTACGACCCCCCTCCCCAAGGTGGATTTGATACGACCCCCTTTTCCCTACCTCCACCATCTCCATCTTCCATCAGAACCCCGCCCACTTTTTCCTCTCGTCGAGCGGGGGGGGATATATAGTCACTCTGGTCACTCGGAAACGGTAAATATCTCCCAAAATTTCCTTCTATTCCGCCATTTCAATCCATTTTTTTACCTATACTCCTACTTTTTCTAGGAGGGTATATATACGCGCGCTGAAACGGCAAATTTTCTCCCGCGCCGCTCCCCACTCATCACATGCAACTTCTTACAACCGAAGCAAGTACGACCCCCCTCTACAAACTCATCAAAATACGACCCCCCGTTGCTACTTGTAGCAACATAGGGTTGACCCTGCTTGAGGTCTTCTTTGTGTTTCGATTGTACAATAAACAGATAAACGAAAACAACTAAGATGACTCGCTCAGTAAGTTGACAGCCATACGGCTAACAAACGGGCCAAATAGCGCCGTAGGCGTCGCAACGATGAGCCAATGCAATATTTCAGCTTTTTTTCCCGCATAACTTTCCAGAAACTCTCAGGCAGAAAAGCAGCTGAATATAGATTGCCGCATGAAAAATGAGTTCATGTGGACGTCGAAAAATCGATTTTCACAACATGACACGTTCTTCTCGAATGATGTGACTGCAGTATAGCCTGATCGCCACGAAATCGGATTATTATACACTTATCGGTATCGATATTAACTTTATGAAGGCGTTGCAAAAATTGGGAAAATATTCTCAACAATTAAAAAATTCAGGAATTCAAATCGAAATATCCCTGTTTCAAGCTGCATTTATAAACATAATGGCATGTGTTCCTCGCTGATGGGAAGCGATTAATTCACGTTAAAAGGTGGTGAAATAAATTAGCCGGCATTAAATCTCCGTGGTGGGGTGCGCCACATATCCGATTCTTGTGAGAAATTGTAGCAGCGTTTGCAAGCGTGACAGTCAAGCCGAACTTTGTTCGAGTTGGTGTTACCATTCTTTCAGGAACCATGTTGACCAAGTTTAAATATACAAAAAGATCTGAAAAAGACCCTGTTAGGGCCTAGACATGTTAGCTCTTGGAGCATTGAGCAAATTTATCATCTCGTGCTCTGGGCCCCATTTCGAATCAGAAGGTCGGGACTGAATAGGTCGAACGGACTACTTGAACTAAGCCCTTGAAACCGCCTCTGCCGCTGCTCTTGGAGTGGTCTCTCTTCTCCAAGCACTTAGTCCTAGAGGGTGACAGACTATTTTGAACTCTGTCCTTTAAATCCCTGCAGTTGTGATGCTCTGGCCTGCCTCTCGCGGCGATCTCTGCCGCTCCAAAGCTTAGCCCTGGACCTTCATCCTCAAACCGTCTGTGCTGCTAGGCCGTCCGCGGCAGGACGATGAGAAATTTTCAAGTGAGTCCACGTAAACCGACTGAATAGAAGCGATCGAAAGGTAGAAGATCGTGGAGAAATGTTACTGACCTTTTCCCACGGCTGCAAATGTGGTCCTTTAGTAGATGGCCTATAAGTGTTCGCATAGCCTTGAAGCCAACGCGTTGTGTCTACTACGCTTAATCCTGAACCGCACAGCAAGCTCGTGAGCAAAGTACTGTGGCAAATCTGGGCCCGTCTTATATTCTTATTCTTTCCCTGCAAACTCCACAGGAAGCGCCAACAAGGGTTATGTGAAAGTAAACATAGTAGCGAAGTAATAAAGTGGAAGGTCTAATCTATACCCACCCATCACAAAAACAACCAGAGCATGGGAAATGAGGCAGAATGATGCATAACAATCGCTCTGAACATTTTATTCATACTCCAGACTAATATTCGACTATACCCACGTAATCTCCACAGCACGCAATCCCATCACCCCTGAAACGTTTCTACCTTCTGCGTGATTTGAAGCAGCACCGAAATATTGCAGGTGCTAAGGAGATTTATCGATCGAAGAAGGTAATTACAGGTATTTCAGGTAATGATGACCTCGACGAGACGAAGAAGGTTAATGGCGACGCAAGGTCCTAACGTAATCACCCGTAGAATGGCAGCATTAACTGGCAGTAATGGTGTTAATTTTGCTAGCATTTGCAAAAACAAAAACAAAAATAAAAACAATAAGGTGGTGGCAAAAATATGGCAATGTAATGCAACAACAAAATATGATTGTAAAAAAGAGCAGTAACAAAAAAAGCACCGGAGACTATGCAAAATAATAAAAATTCAGAATATACGGGAAAAATAAAAATAGCAAATAAATAATGGTACTGCATTTTAATAGCACTAATAATGATACAACGAATGCTATAATAAAAAAGTCAGCATTGAAATAAATGTAACAAAAATGGTAGTATTAACAACAAACAAAGTAAAGTAAATAAACAATAATAATAATAATGATATTCACAATAATAAAAAGAGACATAAAAATAAATTAATATAAAATGGTAGTAATAACGTCAGCAAATAAACAGTAAATTAATCAGTGATAATAATGACTACGGTAATCAAAATTATCAATGTAGTAGTAATGATAGAATAACTGGCAGTCAATAATTAAGGATAATTATGATATGCACCAATGATTTCACTGATAAGTCAGCCACGATAAAATATAGCAATGCTAAAAAGATTAGCAATAATATTGGTAAAAATATTGAGTATTCTAAGTACAAAAAAAACAGATAAATAGTAATAGCAAAAGCGACACTTAACAAATAGCGATAAAAATATTAATAAAAAGTTAATTAAAAAATAATTATTAATAAAAATTTTCTGATGTGCTTGTTTTGATGGTTTTTGAGTGTTACTAATAAAAAATACTAACAATTCACTCGTAAATTGCTGCATAAAATAATAGTAATTTTATCTTTGCAAAAATAGTAAATAGAAAATAGTATTGATAAAAAAGGATAGTAACAACTATAATAGATCAATAATCATACTGATTAACAATAATAGTAAGTATACATATAAGCAGCAAAAATACATGAATAATGATTATAAATAAGCAATAATAATAAGTAATGATAATAAATAATAATAACAACAATAGCAAGAGTAAACTAAGTGACTAATTATTAAGATGAATAAACACTAAATAGATGGCAACCACTATAACAATGACTAAACTGAAATTAATTGAAACTTTCTTTAACAACTTGAAAAAAAATCAGTAATAAAAATTACAGTAAGAACTGAATAGTTGCTGACATCTACGTATAATCTGCTGATCGATCAGAGCAACGAAACGGGTGAGCGGATGGAAATGCAAACGTCGGCCGTCGGGTTCGGTCAACCGACCGCCGGCCGACCACAACACCACCAGCCCAACCAACCAGCCGGCCCGATCCCGATCAATATGCGAGAGTCCACAATCAGTGATTCGATCGATAATTGATTTTCTGACATCGCACAGTGAAAGAAAATCACAATTCATGGGAAAACAAATCACTTCTATTTCTAATTAGCCGCACAGAAACTAATGGGTGACTAAGAGAAGCTGGCGGGCTAAAGGGTAAAACAGTGAACGGTTATCAGCCCCTCTGGAATGAGCCATGCACTTCACTGCCATTAGAAATTCTTAATTATCTGTAAACAATGACCTATCGACTGCTGTTCAAAACAAAATCTTCAGAAACAAATTCAGCGTCAGTTAAGCCACCCTGGAAAGACGGAGAGGTTCCCAAATGTAAGCGGAATCCGCCCTACTGCCACAACAATCCTTCAAGCGGTATCCCACCCAGGGTGAGCCCCGTGTCGAGAAGACTAAGCGGCCGAACCGAGGTCCAAACAGAGAAATTCCCAAACGACCCCGAAATCCTCAAAAAGCTCCATCAAAAGTGCACTAACGATCCCGCCCCACACGACCTCCACTCTAGCTAGTCAAATATAACGTCCTCTCCTAACAAGGAATCGCCAAACTATTGCGAATCCTGTCTATAGCACCTAATTGCCCACCCCCGCCACCCGAGTAAGGGCGTGTCCACAACGCTTGACTACTGAAGCCGCTGAAGGGCGAAAAGATGGTGATTCGTTGCGAAC
>MU890266.1:0-14523 GCA_036418205.1 Ostertagia ostertagi
GCCAAACGGCTTTTAATAGCCTATTTAACTAAATTCCTGAAGAATGCAAAACAGTAATTACGATAAGGGACCGATCCTACGACGTTTTGACTGTGAGTCCCGACCACTACCGTTGCGCTGTTTTGCTTCATAACTCCGTTCAGAGAATCGTTTAGCAGATTTGGAAGGTAGATTTGAGATCAGCGTTCGAAGGCACATCTAGCGTATACATCTCTTCTTGAATGGCCATGGCGACCTGGGAGCCTTTCCTTGTCAGAGTGATTTTTCTGAAAGAAATGATTGAAATGACCAGCCATCGTGAGTCCTCACTCGAGATTAGGGTTCAGTTCCACTATTCATTACCAGAATACATAAACTTTCTTGGAAACAAAGAGCCTGTTAAAGAAACTGTAAAAATTTTGGTGGCAAGGACCGCCCAATCATATCGTTCGATAATGTTGTCAGTTTCTGATAAGATCATGGATTGCGCCGAATCCTCCTGTTCTTCAGTATCCTAGCACTTCTTGACGATCAACTGAAGTTGCTTACCGAAGATATCTATTATCAGCACATTATCTCAGCACAAGTCCCTTTCAGGCGAGCCTGAAGTTTCATACATTCGAAGGACGAAGCCACGACATGGTCGCGGTCGATGAAGGGAAATCTTACTCCGAGTGTAGCGCTGCTCCCCCACCCCCAAGGGCGCGGTCCGACCAGCAATCAAAAGGTATGTCTTCCGGGGTTTCGTCTCCTGTCCCCTGGGCGCTAACGCCTCGGTACGCCCACGGACTGGCTAACCAGTCGCCACAGGTCTTTGACGAGAGCATAGATTTGGAGAGCTACATCGATGAGAGTCGCATCAGTGCGAAATCAACGGGCAAAGAATGGGTCCCATTTTCGGGTTTTGGCACGCCTCTCATGTTTTTCTTCATCCCGCAACCATTGACCTCTACCCTGATTATACTGAGCTGCCTTCTAATCGTAATCTTCGCCTATAAAGAACAATTGGCACCACATCTGACGCCTGGAAGGATTAAAATGCCGAGCTGTGCACTGGCGGGCTAAATCCCGGGCTAATTGCTTTAAAATTTTATCAGTGATTTCTAAAACCCAGATAGCTGCATACCAGAACTATTAAATATAGCTATACAGCAAAAAAGACCATGGAACAATCAAGGATAAGGATCTTCTATGTCCCAAAACTACGCATGGATGATGGCAAAGCTCAATCGCCTACGGTAGTTGATCATGATCTTGAAAAATGGTTGTTAGGTCAGTGTCAAACTTAGAACCGGATCGGGGCCCGCATCTTGTGCGATAGTGCCTGTTTATGACTTCTCACTCCTCATATGAATTCTTCAGAAGGTAATATGGAGGCAGACAGATCTCCAAACCCAGGATCGAATACAGACGTCATCCGGGCGGTCGCTGATTTGCCTCGGGATTATGGCCTACGACTGAAAAGGCGATCGAACGCCCACGCGTCTCAGCTGAATGGGACCAAGAGCTGGTTGGACATCCTGAAGAGCAACGATTTGACAACACTCGAAAGGATAGATTATCAGAAAGCGATTCGGGGTGGCTCCAATTGTCGACAAGATGCGCGAAGCCCGTCTTCGATGGTATGGTCATGTCCTTCGCGCGAAAGATGACAGTGTCTGTAAGATCGGTCTCAACCTTGACGTGCCCGGAAAGCGGCCTAGGGGGCGCCCGAAGCAGCGATGGCTCGATACGTTGCACGTAGACTTGAAGTCGTATGGGCGATCGTACTGTCGCTGCAGTCTTTTCGATGTGCTGTTCACCCCGTCTCTGACCCATTCCGGAGGCTCCGAATACAATCCCCCTAAAAATGATACTACTACAAATACAATGTCGTCGCTTAAAATCCTAGCAAAATGGGTGTTCGGGGTGGCTCAGAAGTATGACGAGAAGTAGGAACTAGGAAGCGGGATCGCCTTCTTAGCAAAGGAATCGCAACGTAGTGCTTCAATGGCAGAGTCCAGATATACTGATGTTTGTCCAACCACCAATTGCTGCCATTTATAGGTCCATAATCGGGGCCTTTCAGATACGAGCCCCTAGGTATTCCTTCATAGTTTTGTTGCGAAAACCTGATCAAATACTTGCTTCTCATTTAGTACCGTATTTGACACCAGTTTTGCTCCGCCCGCTATCGCGCGCATCACACGGCAGGCTTTAGCGAAACTGGAGGACCCATTATCAGCATGAGGTACTCCATTAACCACCTCACTATTGAATGTGTTAGACCTTTCCCAGTTTCGCTGAAGTCCATCGAGAATACGCGTGATAACGTCTGAGCTGAACTGGCATATTTATCTCACAACTGTAAACATCCAGCATTCTTCTTGAATTCAGATAATTTAGCGGTGAATAGGATTGCTGTCAGTCTCAAAATTAAAATGAAATATGCCTATTTACATAAGTGAGGAGCTATAAGGCTTATCATTTTTACATTCACCATTATTTAGAACCCCGAAGGATTAGCGGTTTAATGAGTTTGGGCTTTCTTGATAGAAATGAAAGTTATCATTTGCTGAAGACTTGATTGAGTTTATGCAATCGACTGCTATTAAGTAAGCTGGTCATACAATGATACAATGTGCACGTACCACTACAAATAGAATTTGTAAGTAGGGACGCTCTAGTGTCAGCGCGAGCCGTAAACGGAATCGACGACTTTTGCGTTCTAGCGCATCTTATCAGCCATTATCAGTTGCTATCGCTTCCAATCATGTACCACCAATGTCCCGGGACCGCCCCACATAAGACTTGTAAGTATAGACGCTCTTTTACCAATATGAACGGCAAAACGAAATTGGCGATGCTCGCTTTCTAGCCCCTCTTATCAGCTATTATCAGTCGTTATCAATTTGCTATGAGTGGGGCCACTGGGTCCCGCATCTCCATCCCCTTATACATGTGTAGAGCACCCATGGAGTATCAATATGCTGTGGTCATAAGCTAGAATTTCGTGAATGACACACACCACCACACCACACACACTTAGCGAATTATATAGTAGTTAGGATCATGGGTATTGCCACTCATCCCAGCTCGTGCAGAAAGAGAGGCACACAAGTATGCTTTTAAGATGAAGGAGCGTTAGGAGTTACGGTATGAGCTTCGGAATGCCGTCTGGATATTTGGTCGAGTGTGTAAATCTCTTATTTAAGCAGATGTTATTCGACCAGACAACATTATTTGCTGTGTGATCCAAGCGTACTTTCACCGCACACCTCTGAAAGGCTGTAAAAAGTTGTCCAAATGAAGGCATCAAAGAGCAGGGCTACCTAGATAGAGGTTGAATGACCTTCATTCAACAGGATGGAAACACTTCGTGGTTGTGATTATCAGGGTAGTGCTTGCAAATACAAGATGAATGACCACACCTTTTCGAAGATAAGGCCATTCTGCAAAAAAACTCGTCTTCGTTGTTTTCAAGAGTTTATCGAGCCCGTGACAGCAGAACAGTGTCCTGAGCTAAGAAGAGAAACACTCATGTTACTGGTGACTAAAAAAAAAAACGTAAAACTTTCCAATTGCCCAAGATTTAATGGAGTCTTCTAACAACTGCGTGTACAGGGGGTGGGGGGGACGAAGTCACTTCGCCATAGGCGTACGAAATTTTTCGTTTGAGAACAAGATGCGGTTAGATGAATGTATTTTAACGAAGACGTAATATAAGATATTCCTTAATGTACCCCCATAGCAGAAGCAGTTCTGAGCTTCGCTGGCTACTTACAAAATGGGAATATGCGTCCCCGGCGTGGTGACCATTCTGAGCTCGCAAGTGCTTACCTGTAATCTCTGGCAGCTTTAAGACTGCTCTCATGTCCCCAAATCGATTAACTGCGATGCTTTTCAGAGACCAAGCTTTGACTATGCAACCGTGATTAACGCCGGTCCAGGGGTGTTTAGTAAACTTTTAGATAGATAAGAATGTTTCTTCAATACTTAAATTTGGCAACATTTGTTTTATTTCCCGCAATGCGTAATTCCATTTGAAGGGGGAGGGGGGGTACTTTCCCCCCCCCCCCTTGTATGGTTCGAAAGGAAAATTTGTGAGCTGTGATTGGATTAAGCTTTATTTATACCAGATTAGTCCCCCGTCAACCGCCGGGACCTTCCTTTCCTGCGCAAGCTTTCTATCCTCCGCTATGGTCCCTTCCTCCTGTGACACCAACACCTCCTGGAAGTGACGCGTATGCAACACAATGGTGTTTCATACAGTAGAAGGGACACAATCATGATATGACGGTAGATTTTTCGCTTCCCTTCCTCATCCTCCCTTCCTCTCTCCACTGCCCTCCAGCTGCCACTGCAGCACCATGTGGAATGAACGGAAGTGTGCTAAGCAGGTGTTTATATAGCCCTGAAGAGTGTTATCACAACTATCCTGCTACAAAACATTGATATCTCAAATCCTGTAAGCTACCCGATTTGTTAGCGGTTTGTTTATCCCATGAGCTTCCTTCTCACTCACTTCATTTTGCGGACGGACACACATACATACACACACACATACAGATACACAAACCGACACACAAAGTTAGCGCTTTATAAAATAGAAGGATTTTTTTAACGATTAATATAGCGTATGAACTTCGACTTTCTTACCTTGGCTGGTCTTGTGTAGCCTATTTTTTGCAGCAAGTCGCTCAATAAGGGGGTATTATGGCGATTGAAACTGAGTATAGAGATGCGAAGTGGAACGACAGTGGAGAAAAACTGAGAAAAACCGTCGACAAGGCCGTTAACAAAACCCTCTTTCCCCACTAGCAGTGAAGGAGGCTGGCTTGGGGAAGAGGCACGTACAAACAAGTTTTCTGGAGATGTCAGTCGTTCTATCGGTTGATACGGCAATCAACCTAGCTGATTTCACACGTTATGCCAGCCACGCACCACTTCCGGAGGTGGGCGGTCCTGGATTGACCAGGCGGCCCTGGATTGAAACCGAACGCCCCGGGGCCTTAACGGGGTTTTTCAAGGTGGGAAGTTGCTGCAATGTGTGCAGCTACCCACATACAACCTCCAGGCACGGGAATTACTTCTCTAGCGTGCCTGAGCCCGACCTTGCATTTCAACTATGATTGTCTATCCTGTGTACTGAGCACGTGTGTTAGTACGTAAGCGGACACTGTCAACCAGTATTGCCAAACTTCATGTCTAATGAGTCGCCTAACATTCATTCGTTTGAAACAACTTTGGGAAAGGACTAGTTCGTCAAATCCCAGATCTGCATTTATTTTTTCAAAATCACAAAATGAAGCTATGGCAGAGATTCATCAGTACTGTATATATATTTAAGTGTATTAAGGTTGGAAAGAAAGTTCTGCAACACTCTTTCTAAAATTTTCTTTTTTTCTGAAAAATTCATAGGTAACATTTATGACTACCAAATGGTAGAGCATTCTCAAGGCTTCAATCCACGAGGTGGATATAAGTGCTGCAGTCAGTAGTTATCCAAGAAAATTCAAAAAAAACTCGACCACTAGCAAATCCATACTCCGAGTCACTGTCTAGTACAAATGTCTCATAACTATGGATTCGTGTCAAAGACCAACACTATCTGCAATAGCTTCATAGGCA
Source organism: Ostertagia ostertagi (assembly GCA_036418205.1). Classification (NCBI taxonomy): domain Eukaryota; kingdom Metazoa; phylum Nematoda; class Chromadorea; order Rhabditida; family Trichostrongylidae; genus Ostertagia; species Ostertagia ostertagi. The sequence goes on from MU890266.1 coordinate 5,590, forward strand.
TGCCGTTCACCGCTACAGCGTGTTTCACCTTTACCAGCGCTTTCGATCTTTTGATATTTTTATAAGGAGGCCAACAGTTTCTTGCACACTCCATTACAGGTAGGGCTCTTACGGAAGCGCAACTAAAGTTACTTCTTTATGGGCATCATTGTGTAGTGAGGTCTAGGCTGCGAAACTTCAAAAGTTGGGCGAGGCAGCTCGTGAAGGAGCCCTCGTACCGCAACAATATTTATTTTCTTCATGACATTGCGAATCACCATGATCCGAAATGAGCCCGGTAAGAAATTCTGGAGTTGCGGCAAGATTTCTTTCCTCTCTTAGCGTAATCCCCTGGTCGAGCTGTGAATGAAGTGCTACCTATCCTGGACCTTTAATCATCATCTTTATAACGAAATAATCAGACGATCAACTCTAACTCGAAAGTGAGGTCGCCTCCTTCTCGCCCGCACTCCGCTGGGTTTTGGCGAAGGAGCATCAAGAAATTTCCTGAGCGTTGGAGACAAGTGGTGGACACTCATGGTAGATATAAGACCGGTCAGAAGTTGTAACCCAAAAAAGATAAAATTAAAATCAAAAATTTGAAAAAGTGTTGCAGGACTTTTCCACAAATATTTTTGTTTACCTCTTGAGTTTTCGATGTTTGTCAATTGTGTACTGTACAGCGATTTTGCAGAGAGAATGTGACCCAGTGCCGCTTTTGTTGCAGATAGATGGCGTTATTTATTGCACCTTATCTCGTGCCAGTAATGGCAAGCTCAGGTGTCGTCTTTCATCGAACAAAGTCGCACAGAAAAAGTTTTCAGACATCTTGCTGCATTTGATTTTCGATGCCTTGGTAACAAAGCACAGCTGCACTATGTCGATCAGGGACAGGTGTTCGGAATTTCCAATCCGCGTATCGAACCTATTGTATAAAGCATGCTTTCACTCTATGGCCCACAGATCGCCCCACTTGCTCATGTGATTCCTGCTAGCTTCTCAGTAGAGAAGTGTGGGCTAGTAAGCGTCGCGGCAAAGAGTGAAAGGTGAATGTGCTGAGCCTTTTGACTCTGTTTGATGAGTCATTTAGCCCGTTTTCTGTGCTAGCTCGTTCACTCCCACGCTTACATTGAAGGTCGCAAAACTTTGCGTGATTTTTTTTGAAATTTGCATCGTAACTTCTTTGGCTGCCCTCTAAATCTGCCCATATGGGCCACGAAGACTGCATGAAGTTAATCATCAACGTTGCACGACCGATCTCGTCCATTTCCTCCTATTCAAAATGAGAAAAGGGAGCCGTACTCATTGCGTTTTCTTCATGATCCCAAAAAGAGATTGACCAACGGCAGATACTTTATCCTTTATCCTTAGGCATTTTGAAACAAATACTAACTCCCAGAACACCTCAAATCGATCTAATACGCGTTTTCAGCTCGAAACGCGGCGAAGCATTCTGGGCTAGCGGCTATACTACTAGCTTTGTAGTCGTTGGCATTGTGATTGTCTGGTGTAAGCACGATGACTAGATATTGGCTGTTGAGCAAATTGAACCAGGTTTGCTTCGCCCGATATCGCGCGCATCACAGGGTAGGGAGGAACCACGGAATAGCAGCATGACGTACTCCATTACTCACCTCACTATTGAATGTGTTATACATCCTTCTACCCCTTCTCCTCGGGTGCATGGCAGCACCACGTTCTCCCTCCTTTTCTCCCGGTCGACGGACTACTTGCACTCGGCCCTTTAAGCTGCCTCACTCGACGCTTTCGTCTGCGCTCTCTCACCTTATCAGCGGCTCATCACCACTGCGATCTCACACATTCAAACTTTTGCCACAATGCAATTGGCTCACCCACCTCGGATTCCCTCCCCCTTACAAGGCTTAGTCCTAAGGCTCTCACCTCCCTCCTTGGGATTTGGAGCCGAGCCAGGCGCCATTCTCTGATCGTCTGTGCTCTCCGCCATTCGTGGCAGGACCATAGACGAAAGTGCAAGTAGTCCGTAAACCCAGTCACCCGGGGATATATAGAATGAAGGCTGAGTGTGCTTTCTTCGTGTTTTTGTAGCCATTGTGGGTGTTATCACAATCACCACATCAGGTTAGAATAATACGTCAACATGAATATAGACCTTACTCTTGAAAACGGTCGTTCTCTCTCAGTCTCTCCTCCCCCACCTCCCCCCTCCTTATACCCTCCTCTCCGGCGCATGACAGCGCCATGTCTCCCTCCCTTTCTCCTCTCTCTTCCTCTGTTCTCTCTCTCCTCCTTCAGCCTCCCTTTTTGGCCTTTCCTCTACCCCACACTCCACCTCTCCCTTACCGCTCATCCGGCTTCCACGGCAGCACCATGTAGAATGAGACTGATGTGCTCGATCGGTGTTTATATAGCCGCTGTGGGTGTATGATCATAGCATCAACATTTCGAAGTTTGCCCTTCGTACTCTCCGGTTTTGGGAGCGGTTGGTCCCGACGGACGGAACGACACATACACCCACACCGACAGACCTACACACCAAGGTTCTGGTTATATAATGAGGATTCGCAGAGAAGTTCACAGGACACCCAACTATTCGAGCCAATTGGAGCATTAAGGTTATGAAGCCCGTTCAGACTCGGACTGGGTATTATGATGAACTGTCCTGCAGCCTCGTTCACTAATCCAGCTTCAATAAACTGCGCCAGGAGTTCAAACCCGTTCACCACTTTTACAAAGGCAAGTTATACGATATGAGTAGGGCATGTAGCTGTGGGCACAGGCCCCTTTTTGCTCAATCTTTCCTATGTTCGCGAGGTCGTTTTAGTCTGAGTGGTAAGCTCGGGAGGACAGCGACCATAAACGATTATCAGTCGCGAACAGGTGGTCTGATTACATTGTCACAAGCCATGCAGACGGCCGAGTTTCTTTTTTCTGGTGTTTTTGCCGCACCTCGAATCCTGCCATTATCAAATCGGGGCCGTCAGCAGTGGTTGCGTGACCCAACAACCAAGCCTAACTATGGACACTGCGTAAGATTTGCTACAGAAGAAGAGCACGATCAGTGTTTTCGAGGGACCTTCTACGAAATAAGTCATATTCAGGTGCGACAATGCTATAAACCGCTATCGAGGTGTTGCTTGGATTTCGCCATAACCAAAACGATGGGACGGGTAATGGCTGGAAGACTCTTATATGGTATGCAATATTGAGCATTTTCGGATGGACCCAATGCTCAACCGCGTGAGAACAGTCGCGTTTGCGGAAGCAGCAATTTCGAATCAAAAAATGGGTTCAGAACAGTTGGAACAGGGAAGCTATTTATTCGAAGTTAGTCAATTGACAAAATGAACACGATTCTGGAGTTTACACGAAATGGAATAAAAGCTGAGTCTGGGGCCCGGAACCCGTTTCTTTTTAAAACAGTTATTTCTCTTTTCCTTCACGCTTCACGAAGATATCCCATGTTGTACCTGTCATTTCAACATTGCCATTTCACCATTGTCACGAGGGCGAAAGTGTTCTTGTGGTAAGTGGTGCTGCTCACCACGAGCACGGTTCGGGGATCAAGTCCTGAGTAGTCGTCGTTGAGCCCAACCAAGCCTTCCTGCCCTCCGGGGTCGGTCAATTGGCACGAGACTTGCCGAGGCCGGCCCCGCAAGACACTGCAAAGACAAATTTCATCGAAATCGCCACCATTGTGGGTGAACGTATAGTGTGTGGCGCACGAGTATCACCTCTGTTTGGCCCAAAAGAGCCTGAGCGTGCGCTACGGTGCCAGGGCGGTCATTTGCAAATGACGCGCACAGTGTTCGAAGCTCTTCGCCAGCTCTTTCCACTTGTAATATAGGCAATCGCTGATAACTTAGCATGGATAAGAGTCCCTTTACAACGTTCTCAAGAAAAGCAAAAGTGAGAACTCGCCAAGAATCGATCTCACGACCTCTTGTCGTCGGCCCGGGCCGCTGCCACTGCACTATCTCGCTTCATAACTACGTTCAGAGAATCGTTTCGCAGATTTGGAGAGCAGATTCGAGATCAGCGTCCAAAAACACATCTAGTGGTGTATGTCTCGTTACAAATGGCCACTTCGACCTGGTGTCCTTCCCTTGCCTTCGAACGCCGGTCGCAAATCTATGTACTCCTACTTTGGAAGACGAGAAGAAAATCGAGTGCAGACCACACACCATAAGAGACGACGGCCAAGAGAAAAAACCGCTTTTCTCTTGGCCGTCGTCTCTTATGATGTGTGGTCTGCACTCGATTTTCTTCTCGTCTTCCGAAATAGAGTATATGTACATTCCAAAGCTGCTAAGCGATTCTTCTCACGGAGCTGTGAGCCGAATAGCTCAGCGGTTGTAGCCACTAAGAGCCACTGGAATGGTTCTTCTGCTGGTTTGTTTTGCTTTTGCCTGCAACATTCCCGAAAAGAGTCACGCGCCAATTGCCAAAAACGGCCTGCACGAAGAATTAGTGACAAGAAGGTGAGCCATGAAAATTTGAAAAAAGACTACGATCGACCCTGCTGGAAAGTTGTCATAGGAACTGTCCGGAAATGCTCTTCTCGATCTATCGACTTATTCCGCAGCGAGAATTGTGACGTACATCAGATGCCCTTCCGATCCGACACCTTTACTACACTATCCAAGTTCCTCGAGAACAGCATACGTTTTTTCTTTGATTCGCCTCGAGGTCCGCAAATTTCCCGTCTCTCATTTGATTCCGTTTGCACGTGTTTCGCTTATTTACACTGAACGCTGTGCACATGGGCTAGTGGTGAGGTGGCAGATGAAGCCCCCTACAAGCGCATGGGCCAATTCTAGGATAGAATCTTGCCCAGGTCAACCAAACCTTTCATCCCTACTGGATCGATAGATGATAAGTGAACTGTGTGGCGGAGCAAAAGCCGCGAATCATTTATACTTCAGCTGAACCCCGCAGATCTGTATGAATCAAATTGCACCACTGAAATTCGGAAGGGTAGTAGAATGCGTTGCACCTTCGAAAACAGTTATTACTCTGGGTGCTATACTTGGCTTTTCATATCACATCACGACCGCCGAAAACTCTGTATATCTTTTGAGAATTATCTCGTTCGAAACCATTTGTGTTGTTCGCGAAGTATTCCACCCATTTCGGATTGACTCGTGCTTAGGGTCAACCGTCCGTTGGTACAAGTGCCAAAGATTGTGTCGTATTTGGCCTTGATGACTGCCAAGAGATTGACGGGGGTCGTTTTATGGACGGGTTTTGAGAGGGAACCTTTTAAGAAGTATGTGTGAAGTGGTCAAAATCACTCTATTAGGCAATACATTACCATCGCCTTTCCCCCATCCCGTTGCCGTCCTGTCGTTACGGAAAAAAGAAGGCGGGGCGGCAGAGGTAGAGCGTTCGACTGGCCTCAGAATCATCCATGGGAGTGGTTCGGGTCGGCGAAGTGTGGGGAAAGGGGGGATTGAGTCGTATGAAGACTTTTAAAGAAGAGGTGAAGAGGTCGTAAATTCTCGAAAAAGTACTAACGCTAGGGTTGATTCTCTTCGTATAATACTTCCATCGTACTCCAGATATATGGTCATGGGGTATGCATGAAGTGTGCAAAAGCCTTTCTCACTCGACTAGCGTACGGCCATCCGCCTCGCATTCGGAAATCGCTGTGCCGCCCACAATTCAAGTACATAGAATGTACCTTCGCAGCCGCCTCCTTCACCTCAACAATTGTTGCTTAGATCCAGGCAGAGCCTATATCAGTGGACACCTACGAAGGTTGGACCCTCTCCCACTGCAGGTGCTTCAGATAGGGCAAACCTGCTTTCGAATCGAAGTTCCGGTTGGCCGATGAAGGTGCTTGGGAGCTGCCGCAATTCATCGTGGCGAGGGTTCGAACACCACCACCAGGAGATCGTTGGATTCCCCACTCGCTCACCGAATTCGACCAAATAAGCAGGGTGACCACAAGCACTTCTTTTTCTCAACAGAAAGCACAAGATCCTCGTCTCGCTGATCAACGAACATAGGAGAAGGCCCTCTGCGAAAAGAAAGCGGCTACGCCACAACAACGGAGAAGACCAGCACTCCGCCCCAAAGACTAAGCCCTCACAGTTCAAAATACTTCTTATTGCTATGTGGTGATTCCTAGGTCGCTGTACGACTTTTTGAAGAGTGGAGACGATTGACGCTGTGTAGAATTTAGAGCTTAAGAAACTCAAGGCGCTCACGTATTGAGAGCCATTGGTAACTTCCACTATGACACGACGAGACGCTCCCACCCACGTCATGCCAAGGCGACCATGTACGAGCTGAAAGGCTATCGCTAGAGTTCATCTCTCATCCTCACTGCGGACCTTCTAACATTTCAACCGCTTGCTCTTAATTCACTTAGCTTTTGAGAATTTGTAAAATCAAACAAAAGTCAGAAACAGAAATTAAGCTACAGTCGGGAAATACTCTGAGTCCCATCCTCCTTTGATCTAACCATAAGGGAGAGAATCCACAAGCTATTAGAAACCCTTGAGGAAATTGTTTAAAGGCATGCCCCAGGATCGCACTGGTGTGGCTCTTGCACACGAATGTGAATGTATCGGTGCCAAGTGGGCCGGCAGTGAAGAAAAAAGGAAAAGAATCCGTCGAAAACGCTCAGGTTGAGGGCTCACTCACCTTCCTAATTGGCTGTGCTAAAGGAACGAGAGACTAAGCGCGAAGAGGAGAGTATGGGGCGAGAGAGCGCATCAGATGAGAGAGCACCAGACAACGGCCTGATAAGAGAGCTCGTTCGCTGCAGCTCGAGCAGCTTACTTTGCAAGCCCAAAGCGTTCTTGTCGGTCGAATTCCGTGCACGTGAACGCCACATTTGTGATTGTCCCCTAGGGTTCTATACTTCTGACCGAAGAGAAGAGTTATAAAAAACCTCTGCCTGGGTTGTGCCTTTAATGTGTGGTTGTAGCTTCTGTTTCCGGTTTGGTTCGTTTCAAAAACATTTGCCAAGAGGTCGCGGTCGGGGCACTCCTACGGTCCATTTGCCCTATGTGTTTACTCTAACCATAGATTGAATTCGCCTTCCCCACTTTTGGTAGTTGACCATCAAAGTAGTATACGATGTTCAGGTGCAAACTCTGCTTTCAGACAGAGATTCCGCTATCCAGAAACTTATCGAATACTTCATATCTGCGTTCAATAGGAGTCTGCGGGTAAATGAGCATGAACGACAAACGATCGTAATAACTTCTCCCTTGGTAGCTTTGTTCAACTTGCAAAATCACTTTGTTAACTGCAAAAATCAGTTTGCAGAACGCTGAAAAGAAAAGCTCGCCCAAGGTATAAAACAGCGTAGACAGAATGGTGTAGTTCTGAATATGTGGTGACATGGCGTGAAAAGAAGTACAGCAAACATTGAGCGACCAGAAAAATCACTGATAACCACGACACATTGCTGATAGGGGCGAACTGACGTGGTGATAGGAATGCGACAGACGCTAGAAGCTCCTGAGAGTAAACAGTTGCAAAATTCCCTCCATGTGCTTGTTGGATTCGAAAACTGCTCCAAGCAGATGAGATTTTCTTCGGAGCTTCCTTGACTTCGTAGGACGGTCCCTCTCGCGATCCATTATTTCATCGCTGGACAGCTCGTGTTGGCCATGTTTCGATCCAGCTGTTGGAACTCATTCTAAACTGGTATACAAAAGTTTAAAGTTTCTCTTCCGACCAGGATTCGGCGTCTAAACAGTGTATGCACATCATGAAACGTCCCAGAAAAATCGAAAATATTAACATTCGGGGCACCACCGATGTGTTCTGATCCTGCACTTTCCTACCCAGACCTTATTTAAAGCTGGTGAATCAGAGATCTGCGGTGAAGGGTGTTCAGTAGACCTCTCAGTTTTTCGAAAACTTCAACTAGGAGAAGCTACTTTCTGTCGAACATAAAAATTAGTCAGTGGCTGGGATACGCGTCGATCTTCAAATGTGACGAATATTGAATTGCAGCTTGTTCTTAGAAGTTTCTTAAAGGCACGCTCCGGGATTAGGCGCGCTCACCTGGTTCCATCCCGGCAGTAGGCAGGCGGACAAGCGTTGATGTCGCGCCCCTTTTGCCGCTTGAAAGTGCGCGAAAGGCGCAAGGAGCTCGTCCGACCCGCAACTCACACCTTCGTCCGCAAGCCCCACCCTCCGCTGTCGGTTGCCACGTGGCGCTGCTTGAAAAGCGCGGGCGCATTTGAGGCAGCGGTCCCATTGCGATCCAATGTCATTGGCACTGGAGCAACTAGAGTTAGGTTCGTGAAACTCGTCCAACGCGCCTTTCTCTATCCCAAGGTGGAATGCGGCTGAAATAGGGGAGGTCTCTGTACGGGGCGTAATCGGTGGTTTCGTTTGCTTTCCTTCTCTTTTACAGACCACCTCCCACCTCTAGCTTCATAACTGAACGCTTTTCCACACCTATTTTATCCCGAATCTTGCCTTCAGTTTAGAATATGAGAGAGAACCCTGGCATTTTAAAAGGGACTGATAATTACTTGGGGCAATTTTCTGACTAAATATGAAGAAGGATGCGCATTCCTTAATTAGAGAACAACTGTCTCAGTATTTCGTCGTCGTCAGAAGTATTCACCATGAGCTTACTGTAGGTGTGACCCTAGCGTAGACCTAGATTGAAGTTTTAGATTGCTATGTAATTTACCGTATTTCGATGTAAAATGATTGAATGCTGCCGTGTTTGATTGCTTCATGCCACCGCGAGCACGAATTAAAGGCAAATTCCGGGATTTCTGGCGAAATTTAGGTTTTCCCCGTCAAATATGCAGCAGTACGCAAGGGCAGACCATGTGCAGAAGTGGCGGGGCGTTTTGATAAGGTTTAGGCGCTAGGAGCCTAGGTTGGAGCATTGGCGCCGCCCCAACCCCATTGAGCCCGCCCACCGTCCTACGTGATCTTCCAAACAACCACCTGGAACGCTAGATGTTAAGCCGTTGTTTGGAAAGTCGTAGG
>MU890270.1:0-10868 GCA_036418205.1 Ostertagia ostertagi
TTACACAAAATAAAATGAAGTATGTATGTTCGCTAAGCGACAATAGCGACCACGTGTGTGAAAAATAACGCGACTTCAAATCTAATGGTAAGAAGAGTAGCCCTACCAAAGCCACAGCGCAGAGTTGACCACGCTCCTCACATGGAGGGCTATTTTTCTTCTTAAGCAATCATCGTGCAGAAAATACGATCCGAAGAAGAACCTCGAAATCAACGTCACTCTCTTATTGAGCGTGGAGCCTCGACCTTCTGGGAACACGGCATCGACTTCACTTTTCTAGTCATTGGAATCATTGGAAGCAAGTCATTGACTGATGCATTTTCTGTGGAGGCATTGCTTTTGGTTGAAAAAATGTAATGTAAAAATACTTAACAGTGGCACGAATTTTGGGCTAAAAAAATATTCATTCAGTGGATATACAGCAGCCGCTTTCTGTGGAGATACAACATCTCATGGTTTTTGTAATGATATGGTAACAAATATCATAGTTATTATCATAGCCTCTTCCTTTGAATACAGGGTGGCAAAAAATTACGTGCGCCATAAAACACGTCCAAACTTCATTTCTTTCCCACAAAAATTTGAAATAAAATTTTATAAAACATCGAACCATGACATTTTATAACTGCAAAAAAGATTTGGAGTAGCTGCCATCAGTTTTGATACAGGCCTCAATTTGTTTCTTCAGCGAGTCGATGGTGCGGCGGAGGTGTTCAACGCATATTTCATTCCAAATTTTAGGCAGTTCTTTTCAGAATCACCAAACTTTTTGCATTTCGATTCTATTAGTGGTTCTTCAATATAACTTTTTCTATTGATTTCCCTGTTTGGATATATTAACAGAGAATCTAATGGATCCGAATTCGGACTGTAGAGCAGACCACGAATCCATCGTCACAAAACAGCCGATACTGGTCTCGCAGAAGTGGATCGCTGTATTGGTCCATGGGCCCGAGCCTGTTCCTGTAGAAAAACAGAATTGTTATGATTTGCTTCCAGGAGACAGCAGCATTCTCAGGACCCTTCTTGGTAGACCTTCCTAGCGATTTCATGCGCTTTTATCGATAAAAACCTGTGGAGGCTTGCCTGAAGCACTGATCCCAGCCTTAAGTAATCAAATTTTCAGGGTGGAAACGTAAACTGCGACTAATACTATTCCTTTAACACGTTGACGACAACGCGAGTTTTGGCACTTTTGGCCACGTGGGACCACGGCGTTTTTGCGAGCGCCGCCGCCTCAGGTCGTTCAAGCAAATTTTGAGTGATAAAAACATAAATAATGATCAATACAAGGCCAGATCAATATATTGTAATGAGCACAACCTACTCGGAGGTACAGTAGCGGAATTTCTATTGAAAGACATGGAATAACAATGAAAAAGTGATATTCTTTAGAACAAGCTGCAATAAACTTCAAAGGCAATTTTGAGTTGATTATTTTAATCAAAACACATATATTGTCATCTCTAAGGTTCCGTATCTACTTCTACTACTATTTAAATCTTCACATTCATAAAGAAAAAGTAAACGAAAAATTTATTAACTGAAGATTTCGTATGGTTCAGAAATCCTCCTCTAAATTGAAGCATACGTGACCATTCTATGGGCCACTATGTTTGTAGCTAGGTCAAGGTCTCCTTCCATTCAATAATTACAAGAAACTTCTAGAAGAACCAGGCGTGCGCGAAAAAAATTAGTGTAATGGGTGCGGGGGATATATCCCCGCACGGTCCGACACGGCCTGCAATGCGCGGGATATATATCCCCCGCGTTGTCGTCAATGTGTTAAGGTTCGTAGAAAAAATAGAGCTCGAAATTGCCTGTAACTCTCAGTCCAGATGTTTGCTTGCCTCGCAACCGTGTTCCAGCCTGAGTAGGTCTTCATCAGAACTTGGAAAAGAAATTTCTTCCCCTGCTAACCAGAACATAACTACTATCAACAAACAGTTTGAAAAGAAAAAACACTATAAATTCTTCATACCATATTTGAAACGAAGCGAAAAAGTAACGCGTATGTTATTTTTTGCCACCGTCTCTTTGTTAAAACGGATTTTGCTACATGGAACAACTTGACCAGGTCACCCCATATTGACAATTGTTTCAGCGCCAGCAAGAGAGAATCTGGTTCAGGAAGAGTTGATTCTCGAGCAAAAGTTTGATTTTCTATCTTGAAATCTGGGCATTGTTGAGATTATTTTGCTGTTTTTCTTTTCTGCCATACAGGTTGTTACGGTGGAACTTATTTATTTGTCGACGTTTCGAACAACTCGTCGTCTTCAGGACCTGAAGTCAGTTCGAAGTTTTAGCTTGTAACTTACCCGGTCAGTCCCCACGATACTACTCAAGAGTTTCAAATAGAGGAAAAATTCCAACTAAGGAAACCAACCTTAGCAGCTCCACCAGCGCCACGTGTCCACCCCAATTCCTTGAGTATATGTGGAAAATGAGACACACATGACGGTGAAGCGTTTGATTTTGCTTTCATGTGTTGGTGCAATACCAAGACGAAAAGACTCCACTAATCAAGCGAAAACTCAAAATTTCGATACCTTGGGCGAGCAAGATTGATGTCAAACTTTAAAAATTATGTGATTGAAGAGAATAAACACTTGTAATTCTTACTTGCTCAGCTGTTTCCATAGATCCTCATTTTGTAATTGTTCTCCATTGCAAATATTCCATTTCCAATAATTGGGCAAAATTTCAAGTTTGCATGAATGTAAGTGCATGTGAATTTTTATTACAGCCCATTTATTGCAAGCATCCACAGGAACCCAAACGCTGAGATCATTTCTGCGGGCACTCGGCTGCTTCGCAGCCCTCAGAAAGAAAACAATACGAGATGCTTCAAAAGCGAAAACATAAGGAAGCAGGTGCTCAGCTTGGTTAAAAAAGCAATAGTTACGGTTCTGTACAACACTGGTATAAGCTACACGTTTTTAGAAGGGCGCTGAACTTCAGTATGGCCTAGCAACTATTTCTAATCTACAGCTGGACCAAAATATTATGGAAATAAGAGTGCGTGACAGAAGGGGGAGGTAAAAAAAAAGTTCAGAGAATTCTTAGCATTACCCGATAAAATATAGCAACTGTGACCTAAAACAATGCTCACAATTTCGGGGAGCGGTAATTACGGTAATCATACTAAAGTGGCCATAAAACAGTACAGAAGCTTAACTAATTATTCGGCAAGAAAGAGCTGATAAGCGTCATCCGACATATAGTGTTCCTCGCTGATAAAGATTCAGTGAAAAGAAAACACGCAAGTCTCATTTGGTGAAAAGCTATACGTGCCGGTCTGGTTTTGCTAGCACAACATTCATTTTGGCACATAATTGAAAATTTGATCAAAAAGTCATCACTAGTATCTCAAAAATGGAAAACAGTTGGTTTGCACCCGTGGCTGGCCCACCACCCTCGCCATGGCGGCAAGAACGAGCAGCTTCAACTGGAACGAGACGTCGGATGCGAATCGCAGATGACCACGTTCTAGCCGAGCCACCTCACGTTCGCTTCCTTCGAGGAAACACTGCCAACATGCTCTGAAAGAATGCCGAATATACGGTTAGAGTGAACAGGAGGTTGGAAAATTTATAAAACCGACAATAGCCTACATTTGTTCAGATGAGCTACTGCTTAGGCCAGCTGAATTGAATAAATTGGATGCTGGTGAGGAAGAAAGTCGTTAATTATGTGATAAGGAGACTAGGCTCTTACGCAGGTCAGAGCGCTGACAGTTCGGCCGTGAGTGCCTGTAGCGGCTTCACAAAGGCCTAACGTGTAAACCGCCATCTTCTGTGAGAGAAGTGGCCTTTATGTGGGAGACTCGCATGCAGTGGGCTGCGGTGAGGATCTGCGCTTGGGATTAACCGAAGGAGGGCAAGAGAAAGCGTCCACACTCATAGAAGTATCTATGGCTAATGTCAGAATTACTGTCAGCGCGATATCAACAGGCCTTCTGCGGGTTTCTCCCTTTTAAATGAAAATGCGTGTTTGCACGTAGCGGGCTATGGGTACACAACGCCCTTTTCAGGCGCGCGCAATCACTTTACTCGGTAAACTTTGCCCTAAAACAGTTTTTGCTGCCGACTCTCGATTAGGCCGATACAACTGGAACTACAGAATTTTAATCCTTACCCTATACATTTTGTAAAGAGAGATTGAAAATTTGGGAGGGGAGCTCGGATTCGAAAGGGCGGAGCGTAGAAACCTTAGAAGGTTATAGGTGCAGTAGAGCTTCGATCCAGTTCAAGCCGCTCCCTGTATAAGACCGTAGAAAGCCGGAAAAACCCCAATAGATAAGTGATCTTCGGCCTAATCATGCAAAATTGGAAATTACTATGTGACGCCACAGAACGGCCCACTCTGAGTCTATATAAATGTTTCCTACTCGGAGCACTCTGTAAACCATGCTATGCCGGATGGATGGAGGCCGTCCTACGTAATTGCGGCTATCTTGAAAATATTTTAAATACGCGAGTTACATTTTTATGTTGCAAGCCATCATGGCGTGCGCACTTGTTCCACGCGGCGAACAACATAGTACGCGCCTTGGTTATTATCATTATTATTAAATTATTATTATTATTATTATTATTATTATTATTATTATTATTATTATTATTATTATTATTATTATTATTATTATTATTATTATTATTATTAGATTTATATCCACGTGTATAATACCTACAAAACAATAGCAACACAATTATCAACAACTCGGCTGACGAGACAATATATTGGTCAAAAGGGATTTAGATAGAGAAACTAAGAATGGAGAAAAGACAAACGAACAGGAAGCAAAATTCAATAAAACAACTAAACTGAAAGCGCACGTGAATCCTCTGCAAGTAGAATTTTACTGGCCAATCTTTTGAAAGAATTCAGAGAAAGCCGCATGATGTCGTGACGAAATAGTTTGTTGAGAGGAGAAATAACCCTTACGGAAAAATATTTAGAGCGGACCTGAGTTCTTGCTAACGGAATCTTGATTTTAACTGCGGAACCTCTAGTTCTGGTTATAGTGCAGTCAAAGAAGTTGTGAAAATCCACCGCTGCTTTCCCTGATAAGATTTTGAATGCCATTACAAGATCTTAAGCTTCGCCTAAACTAACGCAAGCTGGGAAGAGAGAAAAAGGCGGCGACGCTCTGACCCCTCGCCACGCGCGCATGAACTTCGCGTCACGACAATCTGACCGGGCAGCCCCGCATCACGCCCCGCCTCTCCCCCCGCGCTCGCAGCCTGTTCCCTGCACCGCGTCTACATCTCATGCCTCCCCTCGTCTCGCAGTCTTTTCTCACTCACCCCCACTTCTCTGCTCTCTCCTCACCTGCCACCCAATCCACGATCTCAATAAATATGACGCATGCACAAATATCTCCATATAATCCAACGCCCTCACCAGACCAGCGGACGGGAAAGCGCGAAGGCGCCACTCTCCAGATATGAGCAAGAAACTGAACCCGTCGGTAAACTGAAATCCAAGGGCTCTTTAACGCGACCGTGTCTTTCGTCGACTCGAAGTCCACCCTACCCCGCGCCCCGACTATATCTTATCTCCGGTAATCGTCATCCGAAAAGATTAGAAAGTCTCATTCATTGAGGCTACTCAGGGAAACTCTCTTCTTGCGCACTCCCCCCCCCTCTGCTAAGCCGCCAAAAGCGTGCTATCCGCCGATCCTCCCCCCCACGGCGTGACTGAGAAGAGCAGAAAACTTAGGATGCGTACACTGTGCGGGCCTATTTGAACATCTGCATGAGGAGCACGCAATTGCTGGGTGTGAACGTCATACCTCCTGGTCCAACATTGCGAGCAGAGAGTGCTTTTCGGAAAGGCGTATTCCGCAAACAAATAAGTTTCTCTTTCACCGAGAATTTTCCGAAGTCACAGATCGATATACATATCTCGCAAGCAAGGTATTTTCTGTTGTTCCACCACTATCCGTGACCTCGCCTGAAGGCACTATATTCCCACATTTCTCACGCCCCCGTCATGCTCCACTGAACTTTTCCGATAATTCGGTCTGACGCATGCTGCTATAATATTGAAGATAGATGGGCCCCCTTTTGATGTTACGAACAACCCCCTCCCACTCATTGGGAATTAATTCACTTGAAGCCATCACACTCGCCGCAAAAAGCAAAAATTGTGCTAAACGTGTTCACATCAACTCTTTGTCAACACTTGCATACTGTAAGCCTAAACTTGGGAGCAAAGGAACTTCTGCAAGAATGTGACTCCTTCCATTCCTCTTTCCGGCACCATTCCATCACCCCCACACGCCCACAAACAATCTTATCCACACAAATTTACCCGTACTATATCCAGGCCCCCCGTTCTTGCTCATTTTCTTCTCTACGTTATTTTGAAAAATGATGGTAACAGCTGACGGCGGGCGGATATAAAGGACGGTAGGAGGGGAGGGTAGCTCGCCGGAAAAGGGAGGACTCAGATTTGTTTCGAAGATATTTCGTTGAATACTGGTGGAAAGTCCTCGTTACGGTATTCATCACCCAACTAAAAGCGCTCACTAATGCCATCCCATAACGCCCACCATAATCAGCAGCGAATCTCTTAGTGTACCGCCTCAAATCTGTTTGAGGCTCTCAGACCAATCACTCAGTCAGTTCTGCCTTTACGAATAACCGGGTGACGGCTAAAGTCATAAATTCACAGCGGGTGTATAAGATCTTACCCGTTGTCGCTTTCCATCCGAACACATCTACCAATTAGACCTCGATTGTTGTCCTGTATCAAAAACGGGTCGCCTGAAAAAGAGAATTAAAGTAATATGAAAAGAATTGCAGAACAACTTGCTTTCGGAACTTCTGTGGCTGCATGACTAGGGCCCAGCCATTCAACCAATTTTGTGAAGGCAACGATCACGATGGCCAGAGGGCAGGGCAATTTTGATGCCGATGGATCATCATTGTGGGAGACATCAGCGTCGCTTGGGGCAATGTAGCATGGCTCACTCTTGGCGCGGTTGGCGAGTACGCCCAATCTATCTATCACTCGCCGCAGGTCTATACGTGGGTGAGTGATTAGCAGAGAGAGAGAGAGCGTAGTGTTGAAGAGGGCACAGCGATGAGAGTCGCATCAATGCGCAAACCAACGGCATTCTCGGTTTCCACAGTTTCTTCTCATCCCTGGCTCGCACTGCCGCACCACTGGCCCTTAATTTCAATTGAGGCAAACTTTTCATTGAAATATACGCTTCTCAAGTATGCTATACGACGTCCTTTGCGGTCTGATCACTCGCCGTAGTTCAATACGTGGCGAGTGATTAGATAGCAGAGAGAGCGTAGTGTTGAAGAGGGCACAGCGATGAGAGTCGCATCAATGCGCAAATCAACGGGCAAGGAAGGGGTCCCATTTCTCGGGTTTCGGGCCTTTCAAATGGTTTCTTCTTCATCCCTGCTCCACTGACCACCTCTACCCTTATTTCCAATGAGCTAACTTTTCATCGTAAATACTGCTTTTAAGGTGGAATACACTTCCCGTCATTTGCTCATGCTACCCCTGATTTTTTTCACTTTTTCTGGCTTGGTTGGAACGTTCATATATCGGCACAGCAACCAACGTTTCTGACGGTGTGAGAAGTAGAGCTGATGTTGCTTGGTTTCGATTAACGCGTGATAATTCGCTGTGTTCCATCGAGGGAGAAAATGGCCGCGTCAAATGCTTATTTTAAAAGGCACCAGCATGAAAACGCTTAATCAGCGAAAGAGCTATGTTCTATCATTTGAGATCGCTCCTTCTGTTCTTGACAATATATCAAGGAATACATTCAGGCAAAATTGGAGAATTCGACGTGCTCAAATAACCCTCAAATTCGCTTTTTTGGGGCACTAGATTTGAGGTCAACTTTATTTTCGGTCTCGGTCCTAGCGAAGTTCGAAGCTTATATGCTCACAGATTTCTATTTAGAGAGGATGGCGGAAATTTATGTCATTACCTCGATGTCGCTTACATGTCACCATGGCGCACACCACCACTACTCGCTCCCTTGGTAGGCCAATTTTCACAAAAAAGATCTAGTCGAATTCAACGATGGGTAGCAAGTTGTAATTAGGAATCATATTCTTCTGAACAGAGACTTTGTGAGCGTAAACGCTTCGTTTGGAGGCGTGACATCAAGTGAAATTGACCTCTATCTAATGCGCCGAAAGTGAATTTGAGCGACCTGAGCTTCAGTTTTTGGGGTCTTCCTTCAATAAAGTAGCAATATCAAATTCAGTGTACGGGAATCAGAGCAAAATCTTCTAAGTTTTTATAGACACGCCTGGAAGGGTGGCCTGCTATGTCACTTCATCGAATCCAACCTAAGCCAAAAACCTGAAAAAATCGTGGGTGGCATAATTGACGGGAAAGTGTGCGCTATGTACGCCTATCTAGGAGAAGGACGTATTCAGTAAGCATAATTAATGTTGTAGAGATCTAAGTCACAGCAATAAAAGTTTCCCCCAAATCAGAACAAGCTAGAATAGAAGTGGTTAGCAACAGGATAGAACAGAGGAGGGACAGGGAGGAAGTAAGTAACAAAGCACGATTGACTGGTCAGATTAAAATGCTACGAAATTTAATAGTTTGAGAAGCAGCAAGAAACCGAAGGCGAAAACAGAATATGTGGAAGTAAAACAGAACTTGAACTGGTTGATATCTTCTTAACTCTTCACGAGGTTGATAAATGACCTTTATCTTATGCTAACGTTTCGGCAGGAGAATCGCCTTCTTCAGAGCCTGATAGGGTCGAAACCAATTAAGACTACCCGACCAAATGTCTTAATGAGCCCTACCGAAGTCTACGATTAATGAAGTTCACTTCAAAGATGGGCCACCTAGTGTGATGGAATCCGGTTCTTGAGACCTCTAGACCAACATTGAGGCGATCGGGCCGTTCGTGATTCGAAGTCACAGGCGAAAGGCAGCCCTTATATAGAGAATCAATTCCCGCATTATTGTTTTTTTTTTTTTTTGAAGCATTCCTCCCAGAACGTTTTGAGAACTTGAACTTATAACGTGGGTTACTCGACATGGAGGATCGAGATTCGTTCTACATTGAAGCTTACCGATGAGATGACCAGGATTAGAAAGCAGCGACATTGTGATTCATTCTAAGCGACCACATCCGTAACATCAGAGGCCGAACCCTTTGGAATCACTATTATTGAGGAAAAGGAAAGCTGTCAATTTACTCACCGGGCAAGAAATATCCAATGAGGTCGCCATTCCAGTCGATCACACTTTGTGCAGCAAGCCTCGCCCTTCTTCGGAAGAGAGACATCAGCGGCAAAAATGACATTGCACCTCTTCTACTCAACTCGGAGAGAACTAACACCCGACGACCTAAAAAGATGGCCCGAATATCTTCAAAGAAATAAAAAACGAAAAAAGGCTTGGTCAACGTCCTAAGAAGGACAAGGCGTCGTGCTATTATGAAGCACGAGAGTATGCACTATACATGCGCCCTATTTCGATGTGGCTCTGGCTTTTTCTGTAATCACTGACGCCTTTGGAATGCTGGTAACTCCTTAATGTTTGACAAGTCCCTTCCATTTCGAGTTCATCTTCATTCCCTCAAGTAAGAATTTTACTAAAACGGAAGCGGTGTATGGCAAGTGGCGCTGCTTATCACGCGCGCAGTCTGGGGATCGACATCTGAGTCGACGCCGTCCATCCTCCCGACTTGGCTGGGAGGCAGAGCACTGACTGCATACCGGCTGGCCCCGCAAGTCATTGTATAGGCCACATCGCATTCAAATGCCACTACGAATGTACAAATGGAAGTAGAATGCGTGCCGCATCCCAAAAAGGGATTGATCAACGGCAAATGCTTTATCCCTTTATCCTTAAAAATCTTCGTAATATCGACTTAAGATCAGTCTAAACTATGAGATAAAGTCTTTTAGAAAAAGGGACTTCACTGTTCGACTAATGATATTTATAATCTTCGTGTGGACTGAAGCCAACTTCAACGGAACCGATAGCTCATCAATGAGATGGCAAATTATCTGGAGCACTGCTAAGTTATTCTCAATCCACCTTCACACAATATTACTGTAGTATAGTGTGAAAATTTGGTAAATGTTTTCGAATGCCTGTATAGTACGCAAATAGGCGCGATGGCTCAGGATTGCTCAATGCACTTAAAGGCAAAGTTCGGGCTCAGACCCACTTAATAAGCCCTTAAAGTGGCTAGAAGTGCGTGGGACGCAACTGCAGGGACTCGCCACGTTCCCGCATCGAAATGCGTCACTAAGGCGCTAGGGCCAAGGACTTTGACACGCTCCACCTGTTGCGACACGCTCCGCCCACCGCTCGATATCTTGTCTGCGTCGCAATGTTGATCTGCTATGCTCTCTCTACTCGGACTTCTCTACCGCTCTCCGCGCTCACATTATCTCTCATCTCCCTGCCGGCCTTTTGAACTTCTCCGCAGCGTAGAGCAAAAGGCTCGTATTTCCTGTGTATTTCACGATTTTTTTTCTCCACTGGCGGTCCACTTCCCACCCTACTTCACATTTGAGTGGAATTACCTCATCAGTTCAATTCTGAATCTTTCCTTTAATCATGCAAAAGCCGTTGAACACAGCTAAACATTCCCAAAGAATCTTGTAAAACAAACCGTATGATTCTATAACCCATACTGGACGGCCACAGCAAGCAGATTCGACCCAAATGTCGAACAGTGGAAAATCGGAAGAATCTGTGACCTGTAACAAGGCAATGTATTCATATTTATGTAGTAACAATAACATAAAGAATGAGCATGAATGAAAGCAAATTTCTATCTTTTGGGTCTTCTTCAGTGATAGCTTTCCGTCGATGGACAAACCGAGCAGTTTAGTTTACTAAAAAGC
>MU890273.1:0-14393 GCA_036418205.1 Ostertagia ostertagi
CCAGAAAGACTTAAAAGTCCTGGAAAGGTTCATAGAGTATTCCAGAGAGTGAGTTTTTTTTAGAACACAGTCGACCTCTGTAACGATACGAATCTGGCAATCATAGTCCTCTTATGATTTTACTTCCGAAAACTGGTCAAACCATCACATTCTAGCAGAATGTTCAGGCACGGAAATCGGTTCCTCCACTTGTTATGAGTACAGGGAATTTAATGGAATCTAGCATCCGGTAGACGTTGTAATTCCCTCGTAGTTCGAGGTTGCCTCTAAAAAGAGCAGTTCCTCAAATTTCGATTAAATTTATTGCCTTTCATTTGTCTACCTTCTGAACTGGTGCTTTTCCAATCCCATTAAGATTTTTTGCCCGCATTGTATAGTCTTGCCATCGAAGCGCTTTTTTCCATGGCTTCTTCAGGTTTTGCTTCTTACTTGTTTTTTCAGTGCTCGATCTTTTTTATGACTGTTGCCTTCCTATGCTCAAACCTCGTCTCTCGCGCTTTGAATCTCAGCTGGAAACGAGCTGCTCTTTTTGGATTATTTTCCTCTGATGAGAGCGTCTGTAAAGTTTAAGGAAACAGTCGGTTTACGAGTTCCTTGCCTAAAACTTTTGAGGATAATTTCAGCTACTATTGGAGTTTTCCAGAACAAAGCTCGAACTGCAAGCATCAAAGGAATTTTACTGCGTAAAGCACCTCCGGGCGCTCTTCCAGTCCTAACTGTGTTCCTGCTTGCTGCAAAGGAAAAGACCCTAGGTCGCCATGGCCATCCGAGAAGCAATGCATACGCCTAGATGTGCTTTTGAACGCTAGACGCAAATATACAGGGGGGGGGGGGCAAAAAAAATTTTGTCTCCACTTCCAGATGGATTTAAGCACATTTTACTCAACTCAGACCGAACGGTTCCAACTTATTATTAAAGAGTGCATTCCATTCTATAAGAAAATCTTCATAGTGGCCACCTACGTGGACGGCATCAGAAGAATTTGCCCTGGAAACATGGTGCACTGGTCGAGCTCAATGGGGTCTCGAAGGATCGTGTACCATAACGACCTTACTGGAAAGCTAGTTTCGAGGGGATTTGCATAGTGGGAGCTAATGTCTCTAGGAAACTATCCAACATTGAATCGATTCACGAAATTATGTAAGAGCTTCAGGCTGAAGCAGTTACGGTAGGCCTCCTTGAGCTTGACGACGGTGACAGATGACGTCATATTCTGAAGACGGTGAGGGCAGTGAAGGAGGGCCTGCGTGTACTTATAGAGGGACATTTAGGAATACTTTGCTGAGGAACTGGCGGAAGTGGTGTAGTGACAAGTGGCGCTTACCACGCGAGCGGTCCGGGGATCAAATCCTGGGTCGTGAGTCGCCCGGGCCAACCAAGCCTTCCATCCCTCCGGGGTCGGTTAATTGGTACCAGACTTGTCTGGGAGGATAAAAACACTGACTTGTACATCGGCTGGCCCCCGCAAGTCATTGTATAGGCCACATCGCATTCAAACGCCACTACGAATGTACAAATGGAAGTAGAATGCGTGCCGCATCCCAAAAAGGGATTGATCAACGGCAAATGCTTTATCCTTTTTTATCCTTTTATAAGAAGTTTCTCAAGGCGGATACTCGCGAAGAAAAGGGCTGAAGTGCGAATGGGAAACTATCTTTTTTTTGTCCCCCCCCCCATACAATTATAAATTGCCTAAACGTTCTCACTAAGGAATTAATGAGTTGAGTGTAACGCTTGTGGATCGTGAAATCACGGCAAGACGTGGTAGAGTGATCTCCCTGCCGTGCTTACTATTTGCTTTTTTGTAAATTCAACTGAAACAGTTTTGAGCAGACTAATTTCGCTATATTCATCTGTATGTATCTGGTTACATAATCCGTTAACATGACGTTTAACGGAGCGGAAACGGAGTCTTTAAGATTCGATTTGCGAACTTTTTTCATCGTTCCAAACTATCTAGTCCTAAATCTCTTCTTGAATAAGACATGGCGAATGGGCGATCAGCGTTCTGTTTGGCTGTGTGGGCAATTAGTTCATCAGGATACATCAAAGCGAGTTTTCCGAGGTTATAGGAAGGCTTACACGAGATTTCCAATGGAATCGCTGTGGATGACGGTCAAACAAGCCTTTTCAGTGGTCCGAAGACCTTCGTGCAGTCATTCACTAGCGCGTTGCACGGATATAGGATCTTTCGCGTGACGGGTTAGAAAGCTGAAAATCCCCTAGACACCAATTTCCATTCTGAGACTTTGACATCCGCCACGTCCTAAGGATGATATATGTATGACAGCACCGTATGTCGATCAGATCCATTTCAGGCTGGTTTCAATCGCGGCGATAACTCCGAACACTATGCACTGCCAACATCGGGCACTGGTAATATCATGTATCTGGAGGAATACGGTACATACGGGCATCCCTGGTGAATGGATGTTCGAACTGGGCGAGAAACGAGTGATCCGGTGTAAGCAAGGCATCAAGGGTGACACATGCGACGAAGGTATGGCCTTTTTTCGTCTTTTTTCCTTTTCGGAAATGATTCCTGCTCTTTTTTTTTACTCTGTTGCTAACTGTGGTTCTACTGAAGTCTTTCACCTGTGCGCTATTTTTCATCAATAGGGATATTTTCGTGGATTCTCGTCTAAGAGCGCAAATCGGGAGAGAATTCCTGTTCCTAAATTTTTGGACAACGTAAGATTCACGATAAATCAAGCTGTGGAGATTTTGATGAATAGAGAAAAAATCGCCGTAAAACCTGCTAAGGCGATATTTAACCCGTTGGCGACATGCGCATTTTCCCATCACCGCCGTTGACAGAGCGGATCGCGAGGAGACTGCGAAGTGGTTAGCTCAACGGTGGCTGACATGCTCTCACACGCGCTCTTTTCAATGGTGATGACTATATGAAAATGCATATAATTTTGGGTCTGAGATTTTTCTTTTTAATAAGTTGCAAATCAAATTTTTTAGTGCAAATAATGCAGGTGAAAGATTTTTTCATCAAAACTAACATTTCAGGAAATTGTAATTATTTTTCTGCGAGCCCGTCACCATCGGTGCTGACATTGTCGAATCGTTTTTTGTTAACACTGTCGTTTCAGGCATGGGTGGCTGACATAATCGTGAATAGGTTAAAACTATATTGAGTTCAGAGTGTTCGTCGGGCGAATGGGGAGCCGACTGTGCGTCGTGCTGTCATTGTGGTGAAGGAACTTGCCATCCACTGACTGGCGAGTGTTCTAAAGGATGTGCTGAATGCTGGTTGGGAGGCAACTGCCAGACAAGTGAGTTGACTTTATGTGAATCTCTAGCACCGAATAAGCTGAGACTAATTGCAGAGAAAGAAAACTGTCATGCCAGACCATTCGGCTCAATGCGCTCCAAACGCGATCTCATTCACCGACTACGATCGCTGCGGAGAACCTTTGCAAAGGTGTCAGTGTCTGGCCGGGTTCAAAGGCGACGGGTACAAAACATGTCATGGTAAGCGCCCTATCTGGACTTCCAAAACCTACGCTTAAATTTTATTTGTTTTCGCTACCGTGTTCCGTGGCGGCGAACAAATAGAAAAGTAGAATAGAAGGGAAGGAGCACCTTGAACGATAAAGACGGCAAGCTGACATATTCAGTCGAGCCAACTGATAAAGAAAGAGAAAAAAGGATAGCATATACGGTTTTCAGGGTTTAGTTAAAAAAATGTATGCAAGGAAGGATAAAAATTTATTTTTTATTTTTTTTTCAATTCTACATCAATGTTTTGTAATGGTTGTGCTTTTTGTCATGCTAACTGCTGTTATTTAGATATTGATGAGTGTCGAGAGCAAGTCTGTCATAAGAACGCCGTGTGTACGAACACACCTGGACGGTACTTCTGCCAGTGTCAAGAGGGCTTCTCAGGTAACCACCCTTACCGTTCGGCACCTCACTCGAGTACCTATCTACCTTTGCTTCGCTGCACTTCGATCTGCGAAGGCGGGGATCGCCAAAGACTATTCTTTTCAAGTTCAGGGAAATTAACCTAGAAATACCTGAAGGCTTCAGTCTTTAAAATGCATGGGTCTTTCCAGACCTTATAGTGACCACAAACAAAGCCCCTGGAAACCTTTAAGGTCTAACGTTGTAATCTTCACTAAAAAAAACAGGGAAAAGTGGTTGCTAATAGAGCACTCCAGAATTGTTCACCAACTCGCCAACCAAGCGGACTTTAGCAAATTTGAATGTTTTAGTCAGAAAGGGCATCGGATGTCGCCAAAAGGAAACAAACATCCTGGAAATCGCACGCGAGCAGCGCGTCTACCACGTGCCGCGGCTATCCTTCTTGGCTCGCAGGCTATCCTCCCCCAGGGAAATAGAACGAGAATTCCTTTCTTTCTCTTCTCATTGCTCTTCCAACCAAAATCGCTCTCAACAAAAGGCCCGTTTTTGATGTATGTGTGTGAAAAAGTAAGTGCTGCAAGTAAGGAAACTATGCCGCTGAAAACAAATGAATTTAACCCATTCGCGACCGCGCAGGATTGCGCAATAGCAGCAGCGTCAGGAGATTTTTCTTCAATAAAATCCGAGTGGAGGGAGATTTCCTCTGCCCAGGGCTGGCGTAGATGAGCGAGGGTATGAAGATTCTTTCCATGGAAGAAAACTTTCCAAATTCCATTTCAAGCCCTGCAGCCACAGTAATACCATTGTCCCGAGTGAGAGCTTTGTCAGCCACCGGTGGCTGACATTGTCACGAATGGGTTAAATCTTTCGTTCTTTACCCTGAAATAGAATAGCGTGCAGCCTCTCTTAGGCATACGGTACGCACCGTGCACCCTGCAGTGGAGCACGTACACGGGCAGGTTACACATACGGGAGAAACGCTCCACACCTCTTACCAGGAAGGTCTTTCAGGCCGTACCCCGCTTTCTAAATCGGTACTTCGCATGGTATAGGGGAACGTGGAACACACTATGCTTTATTTATCCTGAGCGGCTCACTGAATGCCAATAATGGGATAAAAAAGTGGAGCGCTTCACCTTTTTGACACCAGTTTTTGGTAAAGACGCTCTTAAATGGCTTATTGATGATCCCTATAGCAAAAAGGTATCCAGTAATAGCCACTGGAACTTTTATGCGACATCATGCAAGCGTCAGTGCAAACCTTTGTCTCCACTTGGAATCGGACCATGGACCAATAATTCGTCTCATTTTTGGCGTTCCGAGGGCCACTTAAGAAAAATCAAGCATAGTTTCATTTTTCATGCACCTGTCCCTATATTATGCGGAAACCCGTTCTGGAAAGGCGTGGCATGACCCGAAAGACCGTCCTGGTTAGAGCGCTTAACTAATAAAGATGACGCATAAAAAGTTCCCAGTATTGTGAAACGGCTATACTAATTATTGTGAGCAATAGTAGCCTCACCTCTTCATTCCAGGCGATGGTGTCACCGAATGCGTCGCTTCGTTCTTGTTCCCATCTGACTCTCATCAACCTCTGCCGAAGAGTAAAACATCCAAGGTAAGTAGCGATGTTTCACAATGTCTATTTTGTCCTTGGGAGTTCAGTAATACTACAGTTTTTAACTTTTTTGAATTGTTGGACCATGTTAGTCCGGAAGTATTCCTGGAATTCAGGTTCTGTGGCAACTCAAAGCACCGATGAAATTGTTTGGAAAAACGTATGACAAGATTACGGTAGGCTAGTTTTTCATTACGGTACACTCAAAGAACTTGAATGAAATTGCACTTTTAGGTGACAACTTCTGGTTTGCTTTCGATAACGGACGTGCCAAAAACGTTCGGTGACAATCTGGAACAAATGCATCTGACCGGAGTGGCACCGTTTTTTGCTCCTATCGACACCAGCCGAGGAGGACATGTAACACAGTGCTGAGAAGTGACGAGTCGGTGCTTTTTGCCTTACCTGTTTTCTTTGTTTGAGCAAGGCTCAGGGCCCAAAAAAGACGTTGAAATAGTGTCGGCACACTAAATCAGTTCCGTTTAGACTCGGATACTTTGACGCGCGTCACACGTAGCATTCAAGAAAACTACGAGGAACCCACGTTCCAAGCCAGAAGCGTTCTGATCGTCACGTATATGAACGTCACCGACGGTAGAGCCCAGGTAAGTGCGATTCCAGTCATTGCAGGAAAATCTGCTGGCGGAGGAGTGGGGATAGCCAAAAGCTTAAGGGCAGAGTCTAAGAGTACGCCTGACTCAAGTGAACGTAGAGTGAATCAGCTCCACGCGCCGGTCAGCCCTTTTTTTCGAGCGCCAATTCCATACCGGGGTTATGTCACTCGGAGTCTTGACTTCATGCATAAAAACACTGGCAGTAGTTATGGGCAAAACCTTTTGCCCCACGCTGGGTTTCACACATCCGTGATCTCTATTGCTTTTCGGGCAAATGGTGCTTACAACTACACACCAGGGCCCACATTTCACCCAAGTTCAGCTGTTTGGATGGTTTAATGTTACCGCTAGCTTGATCAGGCCTTAGCCGCAAATCTGGCTGTGAACGCTGAGGCTGGAAAAGCTCTGATTCAGATGTAAACTATGGGTAACCTTACCATCTGAATAATTGCGGAATGGTGACTTCTCAGTGGTGTGAAATTTGGGTTGCACAACTGCCCGGAAAGCAAGAGAGCATGGGTTACGAATCTCTCGCGACTGGAGGAGAAAGTTTTGTCTGACAATCCACGATCCGTGAAATAAGACTGGGCTTGCCTGCGTCAGCGGATGTCGTGTCTATGAGAAATTTGATTAATATGCTTTCTCGAATGTGAACTTTCAATTTGCACCCTATCGAATTCATTTCAGCGAGGAAATACTTTCCAAACATTGTTGATCAATGGAATGAACAGCAAACAAGAGAAAATGACGTTCGCTCAAATGCTCTATAAGGACATGCAATGGGGTGACGGGGCCGAAGTGAGTTGCCATCAATTTCAAAGAAGTTGCTTGCGAACGTTCAGTCGTTGATTTCCTTTTTCCTTCGGGAAAGAGTGCCAATTATTCTTATTCAAGGCTGCAATCATGACTAACGACATTTCGTCGTCGTCGGTCAGTCTACCCGGCTCGGGTACGCAAGGCATCGAACAGCTCACACAGCTCAGCAACGTCGGACAGCCCGGAATTTGGCTATTCAGAATTGGTAAAACTTTATTAGAGCTGAAAGGCGCTGCTCGAGTGCTGCCCGAGACTGTATTGTAAGCTTTTAGATGGGCCAACCATTCAGCCATGTCCATTAGAAGGACAACAACCACCGTACTGCAGAAGAAGACGCGTCCAACTGAGAGCGAATACTGCCGCCAAGACCAACACAGCGTTCGTTTTTTCTCTTCTTACAGCGGATTTTTGACACTTCTTTGCTTCGCACGTCGGAAATTCTCGTTTTAGAAGGCCCGTCCTTCACCGGTGCCTAGCACTCGTTCCGATGCTGGTAGCTCAGCTGTGCAATTCCTGTAGAACCTCCTCGTATCATCCAACCGCAACTCATTACTCCACATTCTGGAAAGCACAACATCCACGTGAGCGCACAACCTGAGGTACGTTCTATAAAAGTTTGCTGTGGTCTCAGATTCAATAGTATTTCCCGCGGGGTCGGATTTAACACGAAAAAGCCGTACGTAATCACCATCGCCTTATCTCGATGCTTACTTAAGGGATTGCACGAACACTGGGCCACCCAATTCTGTCAACTTACACACATGGAGCAGTAGTGCTTCGGGAAACAAAGTGTAATGGCCAAGTGTGGCCGCCCTAGGGTAACACTGGATTGACCTGAATTTGTCACTGGACGGCCGGTACGCGCAAACGGAACATGACCTCCCCTTGTTCCAAAAAGCCAGAAGGAGTGTCGAGGTGCGACCATACATTACAAGTGACCACGACCGGGCCCTGCCGAGAAAATAGCGCAATTGTATCTCTTGCCAATGAAATGAATTAACCTGTTCACTGGTTGTATTCGACATATATAGTAGCAGTAATTACAGTAATCTACCACACTATCCATTTAATTAAACACAGCTACTTGCCCAGATGAAACACTACAGGAATCCTTCTGGAGTCGCCGATTCGTCACTTCGGTCGGTGCGGTCTTCACCGGCCGCAATGTTCACGCTCTTCTTGCAAGGGAGGCATAGCTTGGCTTCGAGTTACATTTAGCTGTCCTGAGGGGGCCCCAACATACGCCGCCCGGAAAATTTCTGCTCGATAGATTGTCCTTGGTTAACAGAATCAGCATTATCGGACTACTTCAGCAAACCCACTAACTCCTACCGAGATTGCCTTCATCCTCCCGCTGATTGGTCATTCATCATTGATATACTCAGGTAGGTCAACTTTCACGATAACATTACATACATTGTTGATGATAATTACCAGCGTCGCTGTATCTCTAGAGAGCATGGCCTCAAATCATCTTATGCTCTTTGAATTATTTCAGTACTTGCTTTGGTCCGCTTATCGTTTACACACATGTGGCCCCATGTAAAAGAAACAGCAGAAGGCAAAATAGTGACAAATAAATATAATTTTTTCTAGGCACCGTCGGCTCCGTCCTTCTCGAGCCTTTCATCCACTCCACCGACGAAAACCACCCGTCCACGTCCTCGATATGAGAGTACGCCTCATCGGTCAGTGCGGAAAGAGCTTTGAATATTTTGTCGAGGGTTAATTTTTAATCAAGGAGCGGCCAATCCTTGAATCTAACACAGAATGGTCTTGCTGTAGAGCGCAGGGCGAATTTGAACCTCGGAGAAGGGTCGAGCATTGCGCTGATGCCTCTAAGTCGCATCAAATGGGACTCATGAGTAAATACATAGATGAATAAATAAATGAATGAACAAAAAAATAAACTACCATTTTCTGTCCAGGTCTTCTTTTAGGAAAAAACGACCTCTTCATTTTCACCTTGCAAAATTGTAGGCCCATCGTATCCCTCGGTGAACGCGATTTCGAGGAGCTCGACCAAAGCATGGTCTTACACGAGCATCACTTGTTCCCACCGTTTGTCACCCGTCGCCTTCCCGGAGACGCTCACACAACAACGAACACAAGTCGAAACAAGCTGCCAGATTTCCACTGCTACAGCGTAAAATCACACACCTGTTTGTTTTCCTTAAAGAACTATTTAAATAGCATTTATGTTAAGCGGAAGTTTCTCGACGACTTTCACTTCCAATCTTCCCAACTTCTTCCACACCCACGGACACGACTTTCCCACATTCCAAAACCTGGCGATGCTCAGGAACGCTTGTCTCCGGCCCGTGCTCTCTAGAAACAGTCCGCAAACCGAGTGCGACTAATTAGAACTACTGTATCTCACACCATCGGAGTACTTACGTGCACCAGTCAAAAGGGGAGCGTTCCTGGCGATGTTTCTGGAGAACCTCAGCGGGAAACAACTGAGCTACGGATCACAACAGAAAAGGTATTCTATAATATTATGAGTTTCTCTGTTTTTTCGGGCTGCTAGTGGACTTTTTTACTGGGTGACGTTCCAAATAATTACCCTTTCAAGATCTGAAACTAACCTAGGGTTGCTTTGCCGATCGCTTAGTCAAGGGCACCGTCGGGCTGACTGCAACAACCTAGGGTTCAAATTTGCAGATCGCTTAGGTTAGTCAAGGGCATAGTCGGGCTAACTGCAACATTTCGCAGTAGTCCTCAATGTTTCAGATAAAAGCAAGAGGAAAACTGTTCAGTAGTGACAGAAGAAAAGGGGGGGGGGCAGCGTCCTCTGAATTTTGTTGTTTTTGATTTCTCTGATAGAAAACGACAGCGACTGATAAAAGTCAAAACGCAGAAAATCTGTAATACAAGGATCCTTTTTGTTGTACTTTTCACGTAAGAGGTGAAACGGTGATTTCATTGGGTATGGTGAGGTGGGAGCGGACGAGGATACTAATTGTGGTCGGTAGAAACTTCTTCGTTCCTGAATTTTTGTTCAATTTTCAGAAATAGGTGTGAATAGAAGCCTCAAGCATGCCATCCTCAAAACGTCAATGGGACAGAATCATCTATAGGAACCGAAGGATGTTCCCCAAGAGGCCCATCGCGCGGCGAAGGAAGAGCAGATGCGGCAAAGGACGAGTCGCAGCGCGTGCTGTGCGATATGAGACGTAGTATGGTACACTCTATTTAACCTGACGCCGCTGCGACTCGTCCTTTGCCGCGTCTGCGTCTCTTCCTTCGCCGCGCGGTGGGCCTCTTGGGGGACACCCGGGGACACCCGGAACCGAACTTCAACCTAAACACGTGCCCGAAGCCAAGTATGACAATGATAGAACTCCTTCCAGGCCACAGAAGCTCCTGCAACCACAAAGGCGACCACTGAACGGCCCACCACGTCGCCGTCGACCACTGCTGCCCACATCTTCGTCTTCACGACAACAAGAGCGGTAAGTGCTGCAGTTACGTGACTGCTTAAACTTTCTTCTGAATTCTCTGTCGGGAACGGCTAGCGCGTAGACGAGGTGGAGGACAGCTGCGGTTTCAGCTTCGAACATTGCTAGCACAAAAATCTGTGAACCAGGAGGAATGCAGGCGACAGGGGTGGGGGCAAGATGGATAAGCCATAATTTAAGCCTTGACGGTGGCTCACGGCTCCCTAGTTACTTACTTTGTTGTCGAAAAGCTTCCAAATTTCATTATAGTGTTACTTACATGCTCCCAAGTAATGAACAACAGCAAGAAAATATTTTTCCCTACGGAAAAAATTCAGGGCTGAAGGTTAAAGTGAGGCAAAAGCTGGAGATTGCGAGATCACAGTGGTCACGAAGACTGTTTCAGGGCCGGTATACGATTCTCCCAGGCTAGCGAATATAAGTGCCTCTTAAATTTATGGTTTTTCAAAAACCTTCCCTTACTCCGCACTCGTCCTGCTTTTAACTGTGCTTTTTATCGCTTTTTAACCTATAACATTATAAATATGCAGTTCCGAAACGAATTCGGCTGGACAAGGAATGAGGTTTAAAGCAATTTTCCGGTTCCGCCAGCTAGGGGGGAAGAAGGTGCGAACCCGGCGAGAGAGGTTTTGACGGGGCCGCAATTTTTTTGAGACGCAACTACGTAGACAGGGTAAATGTTCCCATGCCCATCCAATTCTATTGCTTTCGTCATTATAGCGCATATCTCCCCAATGCCGCATTCGCTTTTCGCTTGAGTTGACCTTTGAAGTAAGAATGATAAACTTTCTAATTAGGCATGAAAAAGAGCACGACAGTCCCTTCATATATCTACGTCTGTTTGATATCTCGGTCTAGTCTCCGAATGACTTATTTGGAAGAATAATGGGAATAAGTTATTACGGTGGTGACACAAATAGCTATGCCTGACAAAAATCACGAATGTAAAAAGTAAATGAGAAGTTAAAGATAGTAGCAAGGCAGAAGTTAGCAGTACCAAAGCAAAATTTTTAGGTTTGTTTGGCCAAAGGGCTATTCTACACCTATGTTCGTCGTGGCATTGCGCCCATAGTAAGCATACGTACGGTTGTAAAACAAGCAAAAGAAACTTTGGAAAAAGGAACACTTAAAGGAAATGTAAAGAATTACCGTAATTCGTCAGCAAATAATAGTTGAGTAATCAGTCAGTCCTTCTGTCTCGGTTGATGCTTCGAACCAAAAATACTTCAACAGGAAATTGCAGGGAAAGGTGGATACTAGCTGTGGTGTCCGAACAAGCAGAGGATAATCATTGAATACTATTACGGAAAGGAAGCCAGAAATGGGGCTAAGGACCCGCTACACGTAGACCCCATTTCTTACAAGTAAAAACCAACTAGAGCTAGAACGCACATATTAGAGTATGCTGTAGGAAGAACCCTTCAACCAGCTTAGTGATGCAGTAATTTTCAGACGACGAGAGCGTTGCCGAAGCGACCGCAGATTGTGACAGCCGGAACGACCACAACGCTGGAGCCAGAAGATGATCGCGAGGCTGCCGCCAGCAGTGAGTTGCCCTACGACCAAAACTCCCTTTTTTTACAGATAACAATTAGAAGGTCCTTTAACCAGATCGGATATTCGCTTCAGAAATGGCCATCATCATCCCAAGCGTCATTGTTGTTGTGTGGATTCTGCTGCTAATCGCGATTGCGCTTTTCGTTTGCTGTCGAAGAAGGTAGCCTCAAAACTTCTTTTAGAACCAGTTGATACTATTCATGTTGTGATTATCGAATAACGGTCAAAAAAGAGCTCCGGTTGGTTTCCAGGTCTTCGTCAGCACGACTGCGCCCGTATGGCCCGGTGTACTCGGTTCAACCGACGTCATATGCTTTGAAACGAAGTGGGAAGCCTGTTGAAGGCTCTTACGAGGATCATTTGGAAAAGGCTGCCAGAATGAGCAGCGAGATGTCTGCTTATAATCAGGTACATTCTGAAACAAATTTATCTTGGAGGATCTCAACATCCCTACTTCATTGCGATCATTCTACGACTATGATTTTG
Source organism: Ostertagia ostertagi (assembly GCA_036418205.1). Taxonomy (NCBI): domain Eukaryota; kingdom Metazoa; phylum Nematoda; class Chromadorea; order Rhabditida; family Trichostrongylidae; genus Ostertagia; species Ostertagia ostertagi. Next base: position 12,430 of record MU890273.1, read on the forward strand.
ACCTATTAGCCAAGCGATCAGTGCAGACTATTACTGTGAAGGGAGGGGAGGGCAATAGATAGAGTTTCATCCTTTTAATTTGCCTCTTCTGAAGAAATCCATTGCGGTTGCACATAGAGGGGTATTATTTTTCTCTGTGCAACTATGTATTATGGATATTGGGGATCCCGGATGTAATGCCACTCCTGAATGTCGGTCAGGAGGCCCAAGTTGCGGCGACGCGGTCTTGACGCGGGCGGCTGCGCTGTAAAGCATTACCTTGTCGACTTTCAGTGCACATTACGTGAGTGCCTGCGCTCTTCCTACAAAGTAGGGCGAGAGCATAGGGCACGGGGTTATCGATCGGTCATCTTGCCTCTCTGGATTCACTGCGGAATTCACTGCGTAGCCGTCGCGGCCGCCGTACATGTACCGCGCGCGAATACTCTCTGAACAGAACACTTGAGAGGCTAGCATTTCATCTGGTCATTTCGCTGTTTCAGTGTAGAGAATTCCAAATCACCGTAGAGAATTTTAAACTGCGTTCACCTTCTAAACTGAAGATTACATCTAAATTCAAGGCATCGCTAGGTGAAGGAGATTTTGAAATTCTATGACTTACTGACACACTTGAAATAACCGGCAGAGTCAACGGTCGGATGCCTAAGCTCAACGGGACGAGGGTGAGTGCGATTTGATGGACGAGGGTTGAAGTGGCAGAAATTGATGGTTTGAAGGGTTGTTTGTAAGAGGGGGAGCAGAGGTCGTTTTACCCTCTTACCGTATATTTTTTCTGGTGAGGCGCCACGCATGTGAATGTGATTGTATCTTGGGTCCATATCTCTCCTCAGTTCTGAAGATACACTTTTCGTGCTCATCTTCACGAAGGGAACACTCCTTGTTGTGCCACGCGCACCAATAACTATCTCCGTTTTTAGGAAAACGGATCAAAGTGGGAAATTAATCAAAACTAACTTCTTCTACTAATTCGTTATCACATGTACTATGCGAGAAGCGTGGGGTACTAACACTATTCCAGAAAAGTACTACTCTCTATGTAACAACTCTTTCTTACCATGGTAATAGTTTTTAGTTGTGCTTCGTCAGGATCAAAGATTACTTCTGCTAATTATATATAAAGTCATTTATAACCTCTAATCTTTACTGATTTTATGGTACTAACAATGGGAGGTTTCAGTCTGGTCGTGTGTCGTTGTACGGTTCATACTGGAAATTGAATAACTCGCCTAATTCAAATCTTTCAACGAGTCGTCAGCCATCACCGCCATACAATGGGTATACCCCTTCGGTGAGTTTGGTTACAGAGGACGATCTGCGCTATCAAATGCGACTTATTTGAGGTTAGACCTTGAAAAAACACCTTTAACATCTAATACTAATCTTATAATTGGTCAAACCCATGCCAAAATTGTTTCGAGAGGACATAATTCAGAAATGTACGATGCCTTCGAGTTTACGTTCCACGAATAGCTTATTCAGAGTCCCTATGGCTATCCTTGTGGATTGGGTGGCAGGGAGACAGATACGCCCATTTTGAGGGTTCATAGCCCAGGACAAGTGCTTGGAAGCAAGGCTAACCATGTGTTGGGAAAAATATGTGGTCCAACACGATCCCCTTTCTTGGAAGGTCTTCATCTGCCCCCTTCCCCCTGCCTTGTTCAGTCTTCCACTAGTAGCACTACTTTAATCCTCAGTCCTCAGTACTACTATTCCTGCAACCTAATTTATATCCCGATGTTTGTCGATAAGATTGGATGGTCAAGAATGCTGTGGCCATAAACGGAAAATATTGAGTTTTTTATCTCCTACAATTCTTTTCTGACTTCAGAGAACTATTCCCTCTTCATTCCTGCCGACAGAATGACGCCAACTCGCTAAAAATAGGATTCCGCCTCAATCCTTCCCGCCCCACTTCTTTCCACCCATCCCCGCTTTCTTCGAACATTGCCCTACGGACTGTAGAC
>MU890278.1:0-10066 GCA_036418205.1 Ostertagia ostertagi
TGTAACCATGATTCAATCTTTGATATTTTATAAGCACATCTAAGCAATCGCATAGGGCAATTACATTCCGAGTGGGACACAGGCTCCCAAAATCGGCTCCAGAATTTACTAACAATAAATTACCTCATAGTCAGGGCAGTTGGAAACGTTATGACCATCCTTGAGCCATTTCACGGCCGGTGTCGGATGACCGTCCAACTGGCACTGCAGCACAACTCGCTCGCCGACTACCGCTCTCTTTATCGGCCAGTGGCTGCAATAGTAGGTAAAATACTGTGGAAATAGTAACTAAAATTTAACATTCATGTTTTCAAGGGTTCTGAAACTAAGTGTTCTTATAGGGAAAAAATAAATATGAAAAAACATGATCAGAATAAGCTGTAAGAAATTCTTTAGCGAACCAACCCGAATAAAAGACGGAGCGATGCGATTTTCGGCACGTTCACCGAGGGGCTGTTTGAAAGGCATTTTCTTCGCTGTTCAATAGATTACTGAATTCTTGACTTTGTGGTCAGCTCAGTGGTCGATCCGGATTCGCATCCAAGTGTGGACTGGAATAACCACAGTTCAGCTGACTATCAATTCAACTATCATGGCTGTTCATGTGACACGCTGTATTCGACACTCTCGCGAAGCTTGTGATGATTTTTCAACGGGTCAAAAATGCAGCATGGAGATAGCGTAATGGATAAATGAGTCGATCGGAAAAAATAAATGCGGTTTCGAGTCTCGTCTGAGACCAAATTTTTTGGAAACGACTTGAATTCAGGAAACGTTGAGTGATTATAGAACCCTTGTTGTTTAGCACAAGTAAGCTAAGCAGATATCAGAATGGATCGCACGAGCTAAAAAGCATAGCATCTTCAAGAACGAAAGGCTTTTTACAAAGGCGCCAGGTGTTGCAGGAGGGTTGGTAATGCCCAATCCCAGACTGTGGGCCAGATTTCAATTGAGGAATTGTTTTGATTACTAAAAAAACTCGCAACGAAAACTCTGACGCAGCCAGCTCAGGGTCAACCGTCCGCTGGACTTTGCCCAACGGGGGGGGTCATATTCGGCCGACCGAAAAGGGGGGTCGTATTCCAAGGTCGGAGGCAGCGTCAATCCTACTTCAACAGGGGTCGTAGGGTAACGCTTTACGCGTCGTAAAAATTCTTCAAAAAGTCCCAACGGTAGGGTTGACCCTGCACCTGAGTCTCATGGTGATGGAGGGGGGTCGTGAAAATTTCCAAAAAGTACCAACGGTAGGGCGCACCCTGGGGGTCGTATCGAGGCCCTCCAGAAGAGGGGGGGTCGTAAAATTTTTGAAATTTGTCCAACGTGACGTTGACCCTGCGTCATCCTTCGGCGTGAGAACGTTCCCTTCACCACTACCATATTTTATGGATTGAAGATATCAAGAAAAGAGCAGTCGAGTTCTGAAGGAGAAAAAAAGGAGGGAGGAAAGAAAAACCTCTTTAAATGAGGAAATGTGCTGTTGGCTCCTGGAAAACGGACGAACAGAACAAATTCTCGCAAACGACGAGCCTTAGAACAACCGTTCAAGAAGAAAAACACTTCTATAGGCATCCTTATTGCATCACATGGCAAATGTGTACAAACATATAAGCCAAGGCCCACATGGAAACGAAACGCTTGGGAAAGAATGGCGTGATGCAAGAGAACACGGCACTTTTGGATTGGGTCATTTTTAGCCGACTCAGGGCTCAAGAAGCCTAAACAGACTTCCCTCGGCTATGTCTGTCAAGTGGACAGTGGCATAAAGTCCACAAAAATTCATTTTTTTGAACCTTGACTGCTATAAATCACTATGGTTATGTCGGCTCTTCCTGGGCTATTTTATAAGAACTTGGTCTACATCGTAGTTTTGCGTCTTCGTTTGGTGGACAAAATCACTGAGAGATCAGCTTCCTGCAAGATTATAAATTGCCGCGACTATTGGCTTCTCTGACACTTACCAGGAAAGGCATTCAACTTCCTATGGAACCTTTGAAAGTGTGGAGCCATATACAGGGGGGGCCAATAAAAAAAAGACATTTTGTCTCCGCGCTCAGATGGATTTAATCACACTTTGCTCAATTCAAACCGAATGAGCCCAGCTTGGTATTGAAGAGCACATTTCATTCTATAAGAAAAACTTCTTAGTGACCACCTACGTGGGTGGCACCAGAAAAATTTGCTTCGTAAACATGGTGCGCTGATCGAGCTCAATGGGGTCTTCGAAGGATCGTGTACCATAACGACCTCTATTGGAAAGCGAGTTACGAGGGGGTTTGCATAGTTGGAGCCAAGGTCCTTAAGAATTTATCCAACATTGAATCGATTCACGAAATTACGTAAGAGCTTCAGGCTGAAGCAGTTACGGTAGGCCTCCTTGAGCTGACGACGGTGACAGATGACGTCATATTCTGAAGACGGTGAGGGCAGTGAAGGAGGGCCTGCGTTACTTATAGAGGGACATTTAGGGAATATTTGCTGAGGAACTCCCGTCAACGACGGCAATCTCTGCGAAGATAAAATGGAAGTGCGAGATGGGCAAAATGTTTTTTTTGGCCCCCCCCTGTATATGGATGGAGCTTAAACGCTGATTGCAAACATCTGAGCTAAAACTGCAAAATGAACCTACCGAGGAAGTTGTGAGCAGTCAAAGTTGGCTCCAAGTTAAGCGTTACGTATTAACCATGCTAGCCTCCGAGCTTTCAGAGTCGCCGTGGAGTAGTGGGAGTGCCCTCAAAATTTGCACCCCAACAGGAAGAGAACTTATGACCTCCCGTGAGGGGGGGCACTATCGCTATTCCGCGACGACCATTGAAAGCCTGGAACACAGCACGGTTAATATGTAGCGCTTCACTTCAGCCAATTTTGACTGCTCACAACTTCCTTGGCAGGTTCATTTTGCAGTTTTAGTTTCCATATTTGTAATCAGCGTTTGAAGCTCTATCGATATATCTGGGTCTCATTTCAAAGTTCCATGGGAAGTTGAATGCCTTCCCTGGTTAGTGTCCTAGAACTAAAACAGCGCTACTTCCTTTGATAACTGTTTTCAGAAGTGATGAAACCCGAGAAAAAAAAAGATCAGTAATTTTATAGCAAGAGAATAGATTCAGAGATTAAATGAATCGAATCGATTGGGTAAACCCAACTCCACCCGTCAGAAACTAGTTCGTAGCTTTGACAACTATCCAAGGTTTATTGACTTGCACCTCTGGTACAAGGGATAGCGCCGGCCGAATTCATCTGTGTATTTTCGCAGAGGAGCTTCGCAATGGAATGAAGAAAACGGTTGTCAGAGAGATGAGGAGAACATGTAATGATAAGGAAATTAGGAATTTAGATTTCTATATGATTTTTACTCTAGTTAATAGAAGCACAGGTGATTCCCTATGCTCATTGCGTGAGAAGCTATAAAAGGAGAAGTGACGCCATTTTGACACCCGTTATCTTGATATCACGTCCCGGATCAGGCCCGTTCACACCAACGATACCATCCACCACTTTGAGGTGGTCTCTCCACAGCAGTCAGGAAACATTACCCTCTTTTTTTGAAAAGGGGAAGGTTTCCAAAATGTACAATCCAGAATACGAGATTGGAACTGTTTCTATCTAATTAAGACTCTACGGAAGCATTATTATCAGAGTTTCTAGCGTTGTTGGAGTCGAGCAAGCATAAGAAGAATGACTTCTCACTGAAAACATCCTCACAAGAGAAGTTGCCCCTCTTAAAGGCAAACCCCGGGATTAGCCCGACTAGTAGGAAGGATACCGCGAGGGAAATTGTAGGGTCCGTACCTAATAGATCACTCCAGCTTCGTTGCCCAAATTGCGCGATTAGGGCGCTAATCCATTACGAACCTGCAACCATCGACCCTCGCTGCAACGCTTCCCACCCACCGCTGAATATAGAGATCAGTGCTCTCTCGAACGGCGTGCTCTCTCGCGTGTTTTGTCTTCTTTGATCGCCCTGTCTCGCCATCGTACCACATCCGACCTTATTGAAGGTTAAGGCCTTAATTTCAGCGTTCCCAAAGATTTCTCTTGCTTTCCTTCCCACTTTCAGGTCGTTCCGCAGCTAAGCTATCACTACGAAGCGCTCTTATCACCAGTTTTATCCCGGGATTGCCTTTAAGGACTTCGAAGGGCCTGGCATGTCCCGTCCAATCGACATCCCCAATCAGAAAACTACTTCTTCGGATTTTCGGGTCCAGTCCAGTGTTAACTCAGAGTCAGGTCAACATCTGCGGGACCAAGCGATTATGAAAAGTCCGGTACAATACAGCGATTGTTGGGCTTCGAACGAGCGGGATGCCCAAATGCTTTCCCTTTATCTTTACCGCTACCCTATGGCCGAAGGCGAAGAGGCAAAACTTGTGCTCTAGCCGACACATGATACTTTGCGTTTCTGAAAACGTGTAAGCCCTACATAATATCTCTGACAAGTGGAAACCCCATTTCAGGTAAAAACTTCAGGAGTTAGCAAGAGTGGAAGTATGGTCATGGGTGACTGTGTGTCCGACGATGCGGCGCTTTCCCAATTCTTAGTATCCAGAAAACTGTAGGCTGGGCTAAATACAAGTATGGTCTACTGGTCTACTGCTCCTGTTCGATATTTAGAACTAGTCGAAAAATAGTGGTTTATTACAGCATTGAGCCCGTCGGCCTCCCCTCCTCCTAGACGGTCCTTCCAAAACCCAGGAGAAAAAGCTGTTGTGGAAGAGACCAAGTCAAGATCTTAAGTCTAACTGAGTTCTGCACCCAAAAAAAGAGCTGGCATGCCGTACAATACACATTCCATCAAAAAATCCCACCAAACAATTTGATTCAGTTCACAAAGTGTAGGCTTCACTTAAAAAGCCTGAAAAAGGTTTCCAACCTTTTTACCGCTACTGTTAAATTGTTTTGGGGGTCCCTAGATTAGGCCAGTCTTTCGCATAAATGTGCGCCGATTAGATGTGCAAACCTCACCAGGCCTATTAAAATCAACACCCTTTTTGCAATGCCCCCACCCACCGTCGCGGTTGATTTAGAGTCAGCGTGCCCCCTCGCCCCGCCACGTCATCTTCTGCGTTTTGCTTACTTGTTTTGCTACGAAGAGCTCTTATACCCCGTTATCCAGGGCTTGCTTTGAACTCAATTCAGTCCAACGGATCACAGTTCTGGACTCCCACATAGCGGCTCCGACCAAACGCAAAGCTTCTAGAGGTCATTTTACAAAACCTTAAGCATTTCAAGCACTCAACTAAGTTTTTCATACTCAATATACAACACCTCCAAAGGTTAAACAAAAGAGAATTCATTTCTACCCTGTGTTGGTAGAATTATCCTACCCTGTAAATCCACCCGAACCCAAAATCACGCGTGTCTCTTGAAATAGGTACAAATCCAACCCACATACTACAAATTCAGAGATGACCAATGCTTGAATTCATTAAACCAAAGCGGAAAGAGATCCAGTAAAATCTGGGATCTACGGTTTAGCCGTAAAAACGCAACTCACATCACAGGGAATTCAAAAGCAGGATAGACTGATGAAACCCCAAGATTTCGTTTGTTTATTTAGAAGTGGGATGTAATGATTGCCCACAGTAGCGGAAAAGGCAAAAGAATCCGTAAAATAAGAAATCGCAAAATGGACCGCTTTCTTTGCCTGTTGACCTCCAATAGTGGACAACTAGCAACCAACTGAGGGATCGTTTGCTCAGTTAACCGATAGCCACCATCGTACCAGCAAAGATACTTGATCGATAACGCCATTTCTATGGTAAAGTATAGGATAGCGGCTTCGAGTGGCATACACTGTCTAAAATATCAAACTGCCCGATGCGAGCACAACTGAGCGCGAAGCGGCGAGCCAAGAAACCGATCTGCGCAGCCACAATTGGCACCGACTCCCGACTTTGAACTTCGAGAAGCCCACCATCTTGCTTTCTTCGGTCCCTTCATTAACTGCTTCGCCGGTGCATTGTACTCCCACGCTATACACTATACACTGTCTACACCAACTCTACAATACCGCTACTAATTTTTGTTCAATCGACGGTTTGCGACGGTCGGAAACCGTCGCAAACCGTCGGCTCGCCATAACTCTTTAAAAAATGGTTCGCTCGACCTGCAGTTTATACCATCTGATAGCTCTGCTCGAGATCTACAAGATGGTTAAATTCAATTTCTGAAAGAGCTCCATCTAGGATTGCGCCATGCACTCGACCTCCATCCCGAGAAGTAATGAATATACTTTGTATGTGATGCGCATATAAGTCCTCCTATGCAGCCTGATCATCCCACAGAAACATGGATCTCAACACCCTCAGAATACGCCACGTACCCAACCGGTCCACCATATGGTGAGATTGAATGAATGTTTTTTTTTCGAATTTCACGATCTTTAATTCGTTCTAGAGCGCTAATTGGCTAACCGTGCGCTGATCAACCCATTCTTCCACTCCAAATGAGAATCTTCGAACAGTTTCCAGCAGTAGTAGTAGACCTATTATGTGACATTCCCCACATTTAGAGGAGATGATTTGCGGAAACCTGAGAAGATAGCCAGGAATCTCTCCACAGACGTAGACTCCAGTTACTTCTCTGTAAGATTGATGTAGAATATTTGGTCACGGGTAAGCGCTCCGTCCGTGGTGTGGCCCCAAACATCACTCTCCGTCATGCCCTAAAATGAAAATCAGAGTTTTTGCTCTTCCAGATGACTCTACAGAGCTGAGGGGTGCACCGTTCGATTTCCCATGAAAAATACTACCGAATGGTGTACAACTCAGGTTTCACACAAAACTTTGTTTTTCTCACTTTTTTGCTCCCCATTGCCGATCGTCCTCCCAGCCCTTGGCGCCACGTGCGATTTAGCGAGAAATTCTCTCCACCGACGTGGACTCCGGTCACTTGTCTGTAGGAAAGAGGTAGAATATTTGGTCACGGGTAAGCGCTCCGTCCGTGGTGTGGCCCCAAACATCACTCTCCGTCATGCCCTAAAATAAAAATCAGATTTTTTGCATTTCCAGATGAACTCGCAGACCTGAGATGTGCCCCATTGGATTCCCCGTGAAAAATGCTATCGAATGATATACATTACTCCTCCCAGTTGAAACTTTGGTTTTTCACCGTTTTCAGCCTTCCCCTATTGCCAATTGCATCATTATTCCACTATTACTATCCCAAAATCTCAAAGTTTCATTTTTCGTCGAAACTTTGCCTATTGGGGTAATTCGATGCCCTGATTACGAATATGACATTCATTCTCGTAGTGGGGCCCCAAACATCACACCTCGCCCCATTTTTTGCGACAACTTCAACTTTTTTGTTCCATGTTTAGAGCAGCTGTTATGTAGAAAGCTGTGAAGGCAGCGACAAATTTCCTTTACTGACGTAGACTACGGTTACTTATCTGTAGGAATTACATAGAAACCTTGGTGGCAGGTGAGTCTTCCTTCCGTAGTGTGACCCCAAACATCACACCTCGTCATGCCCTTGCGATATGATCAGATTTTTTTGGTTCTCCAGATGAACATAGAAGACTGAGATGTGCACCATTCAATTCCCCATAACAAATACTGTCGAACGGTATACAACTCACTTTTGGAGAACATCTAGTTTACCTGCCACTAGATCCATTTTGTGACATTTCGCAATTTTCGAAGGGATGTTTTGAGGAAATTCGAGAAGGGAGGGACGAACTCTCTTCCCTATCGTAGAGTAAGTTTACTTGTATGTTGGAAAAAGATGATACACTCGGGCTTGAGCGAGTGTTTCTTCCCTGGTGTGGCCTCAAACATCGCTCTCCGTCATGCCCTGAAATAAAAACCAGATTTTTTGGTCTTCCAGGTGGCTCTACGGAGCTGTGGTGTACACCATTCGATTCTCCATGCAAAATGCTATCGAACGATATACATCTCAGTTCCCACTTGAAACTTTCGTTTTTCACCGTTTTCGGCCTTTTCCTTATCGCCGATCGCCTTCCTCAGCCCTGGCCACCCACGTGCTATTCACGTGCGCGTGCGTGACTTTCCCACGCACTTTCGACACGCATAGCGGTGTATCGATCGGGCTGCCCGCCAGCTACCGAGAAAGGCCATCGGCTGTCACGTGAGCTCTCACGCACCGCGCACGTGAATAGCACGTGGGTGGCCAGGGCTGAGGAAGGCGATCGGCGATAAGGAAAAGGCCGAAAACGGTGAAAAACGAAAGTTTCAAGTGGGAACTGAGATGTATATCGTTCGATAGCATTTTGCATGGAGAATCGAACGGTGTACACCACAGATCCGTAGAGCCACCTGGGAGACCAAAAAATCTGGTTTTTATTTCAGGGCATGACGGAGAGCGATGTTTGAGGCCACACCAGGGAAGAAACACTCGCTCAAGCCCGAGTGTATCATCTTTTTCCAACATACAAGTAAACTTACTCTACGATAGGGAAGAGAGTTCGTCCCTCCCTTCTCGAATTTCCTCAAAACATCCCTTCGAAAATTGCGAAATGTCACAAAATGGATCTAGTGGCAGGTAAACTAGATGTTCTCCAAAAAGTGAGTTGTATACCGTTCGACAGTATTTGTTATGGAATTGAATGGTGCACATCTCAGTCTTCTATGTTCATCTGGAGAACCGAAAAAAATCTGATCATATCGCAAGGGCATGACGAGGTGTGATGTTTGGGGTCGCACTACGGAAGGAAGACTCACCTGCCACCAAGGTTTCTATGTAATTCCTACAGACAAGTAACCGTAGTCTACGTCAGTAAAGGAAATTTGTCGCTGCCTTCACAGCTTTCTACATAACAGCTGCTCTAAACATGGAACAAAAAAAAGTTGAAGTTGTCGCAAAAAATGGGGCGAGGTGTGATGTTTGGGGCCCCACTACGAGAATGAATGTCATATTCGTAATCAGGGCATCGAATTACCCCAATAGGCAAAGTTTCGACGAAAAATGAAACTTTGAGATTTTGGGATAGTAATAGTGGAATAATGATGCGCAATTGGCAATAGGGGAAGGCTGAAAACGGTGAAAAACCAAAGTTTCAACTGGGAGGAGTAATGTATATCATCGTATGCGAATGGTTTGTCACCGGGCGAGATCCGGGAAGGTGTCACTAGTGCTCAGGTCTGCGAGTTTCATCTGGAAATGCAAAAAATCTGATTTTTATTTTAGGGCATGACGGAGAGTGATGTTTGGGGCCACACCACGGACGGAGCGCTTACCCGTGACCAAATATTCTACCTCTTTCCTACAGACAAGTGACCGGAGTCCACGTCGGTGGAGAGAATTTCTCGCTAAATCGCACGTGGCGCCAAGGGCTGGGAGGACGATCGGCAATGGGGAGCAAAAAAGTGAGAAAAACAAAGTTTTGTGTGAAACCTGAGTTGTACACCATTCGGTAGTATTTTTCATGGGAAATCGAACGGTGCACCCCTCAGCTCTGTAGAGTCATCTGGAAGAGCAAAAACTCTGATTTTCATTTTAGGGCATGACGGAGAGTGATGTTTGGGGCCACACCACGGACGGAGCGCTTACCCGTGACCAAATATTCTACATCAATCTTACAGAGAAGTAACTGGAGTCTACGTCTGTGGAGAGATTCCTGGCTATCTTCTCAGGTTTCCGCAAATCATCTCCTCTAAATGTGGGGAATGTCACATAATAGGTCTACTACTACTGCTGGAAACTGTTCGAAGATTCTCATTTGGAGTGGAAGAATGGGTTGATCAGCGCACGGTTAGCCAATTAGCGCTCTAGAACGAATTAAAGATCGTGAAATTCGAAAAAAAAAACATTCATTCAATCTCACCATATGGTGGACCGGTTGGGTACGTGGCGTATTCTGAGGGTGTTGAGATCCATGTTTCTGTGGGATGATCAGGCTGCATAGGAGGACTTATATGCGCATCACATACAAAGTATATTCATTACTTCTCGGGATGGAGGTCGAGTGCATGGCGCAATCCTAGATGGAGCTCTTTCAGAAATTGAATTTAACCATCTTGTAGATCTCGAGCAGAGCTATCAGATGGTATAAACTGCAGGTCGAGCGAACCATTTTTTAAAGAGTTATGGCGAGCCGACGGTT
>MU890284.1:0-14653 GCA_036418205.1 Ostertagia ostertagi
AATAAACAGACTTATAAACGTTAGCTAACTGAAACGCAAACGAAAGTTAAGGGTCATAGGGACTTTGGCTCGGAAGGCGAAATCATATTATCACTAAAATAACAGTTAGTAACGTCAGATGCTATAATGGAATATTTGGAGAAACTCTAGAAAGACCAATATATGAATTGCAAACAACCCCCTCATGGTATAAGGCTCTGTCCTTCTTTCGCAGGGCATTTCTGCGCCACTTACTATCTGCATGGTTGCGGGTGAAACCCCAGCCACTGGTCGCCACTCAAGCAGACCCTTCCTCCTCTGCAGGTTCAGCTACATATCTGATGACCAGCTTATTTGAGAGAACAGTCATCGTGGTCTTGATAACGGTTAGTACCAGCGAGTCGCCACTGTACACCCCAACGCATTCAAATAATGTTACAACTTTGCACAGAGGATAAATGCGTGGCGCATCCCAGAACCGACTAATCCATCCTCGGTATCTTTTGATTTTTATTCTATTTTTCCGCACAGTTCAATTTCGATAATAATGGTCCAAAAATTGACAAATGAAATAAGTTAGAAGGTAGGATGATAATGAAGACTGAAGAGCCATTCTGGATTGCTCCTGGCTTTACTGCTAGTTCCCGGGTGGCCTTGACGATCTGATTGAGTTACGGCTTTGAGGGAGGCGATTCCGCCAAAACGAAAGCTAACAAAGATTGTTTATCAACCCCTGAAGGGTTACCTCCTCGAAGAACGCACTGATACTACGCAGCAATTTATCAGCAGTAAATATTAATATTTATTTTGCAATTTCTCTCTTCTTGTAGCTTTGGCATATTAATTTCTTGGGCCTTGCGAGGTTGCTTGGTAGAACATTTGCTTTATTAGCCTCACGTTTCGATTTGTATTTACTGAATGTCGCTCAAATGTGGCTGCGGACTTTGCGCTTATACGGTGGAAGGGTCGGCTTCTGAAAACGACGATTCAGTCGAAACGTTAGGCCCTTGAAATAAGTGTTCCACCAAGCAACCTCGTAAGGCGCAAGAAATTTACAGCAATAATGATAACGGTGATAATTAATAATAATTTCAAATAATGAGCATCCTACTATATATAATTCGCTAAGTATCACTATAATTACAATAATTCGAAAATAATGTCTAATTGTAATAATTAATGATAATTTCGAAAAATCTGAATAATAACCCTCGATAATCATCCTTTTTTGGTAAATTTTGAGTTGTGTTGTGGCTGTAATTCGACATGCGAAAATCATTACAAGGGTTGTAGATTATATGTATGGGCAAAACTTGATGTATCAAAACAATAACGAAACAAAAACAAGTAAGACAATCAACAAATAAACAAAATAGTTGAAGCGAAAATGTGCGAGTTTGATTCCCGCCTGCGGCAATGTTTTGCCCACAGCGTTACATCCTCGTGATAGCCGTAAATAGTGATTATATGGGGTAATATGACAGAAGTATCACAAGATCATCGAATGGACACGACTATTCGTTCACTTATTTGTTTGATTATTTATTCACTTGGAAACCTGTGATTGTAAACTGAATGGATATACGATTCGTAATAGACTAAAATTCGCACCACTTCAGTATCAAAATCGACTCTAGGAATCGGTGCCTTTAGGCTTCTATGGGGTCATTAACCTCCAGACCTAGTAGGGAGAAACCTACTATAAATAGGGATCAGAAAAATGCGATTGATTGTTTTCTGCATTTCTTTTTTGAACAATGAGGGTGAGTACGCGTTTACTTCTGCTACACAAAAACATCAGTAACCAAGCCCCGCCCCTTCAAACCCCGCCCACAAGAGAGATTACACACAAAGCTTTGGGTATCTCTCGTTCTTACACCGTGACCCACAGTTATCAAAAGGTTAGCTAATTAATGACCACTGATGGAGAACAACGACCAAAATTACACAGGTTTCCTCGGAAGCGGGTCAAAGCAAGATATGTAATAAATAAAGTAAGCGGAATAAACTTCCTTAAGCTAGTGAAGGAAAACCCGACCGCCAAGCAAGCCTATTACTGGTTAGTTGAAAAGAACAAGTACACTCAGTGAGTAGCCTGCTATCAAACTGCACACAATCCGAATGAGCACGCGAAGCGGAAAGGCATGGCAGCGGATGGGGAGGTTCGTTAAACAACAGAGCAAAGAGCAATTGGCCGGCGCTATTGAAAGAGTGCCATATGTATATGCTGCTTACATGAAATATGCATGAGAAAATAAAACTCGCAAAAATAGTAGAATTTCTTATCACGAAGAAAAAATGTTTTTATGTCTATATGTTTGCTCACTCATTTGTTTATTTACGTTGTTCAGACAAGGTTCCTTATTTGATTAAATACTTCCTTAAGGATACGGTTTAAGGTTTAGCTAAGAGTCACGTGCGAAACGGAGACTAAACGACTTATTTGCTCATCACCCATTTAAATAAATTTAACAAGCTTGATGAATAATATTAAAATTAAATTATTAAAAAGTAAAACTGGATTACTTTGATTCGACTTATTTCTGTATTAAACATAATCATCATATTTCATTCTTTATTGTTTATGCGGCCTATGGCAAATGTCGCAGCAAGCACAAACGTTCAATGGAACAATACTGAAATCTTTCGCATAAAAGGGACGAAACACAAAAAGCTTCGAGAACTTTTAAATCGACAACACTAACAAATTTCCAAAAACGGAAATAATGCAAATCGATAAACGGGTCCTAGAAGGAAAATGGCTTGTAAATAAGGAAAATCCTAACTAATTAAGGGTGATTTGTGAGTGTCTCCACGAGTTCTAATGATCTTGTCCTCTTATTGTTGGGCAGATACGACAATTAGCCAAGACAATTAGTCCCTGTTGTAAACGGTTCCAGAAGTGGAGACTGTGCTATTTTTACGGCTCTAAAGTGCACGCTGAGCGCGCTAGTACTCTAAAAGCTTCATAGATAAGAGCGTTCGATAGATAGAGAGCGGTATGTGCTACCGCTTACTGCTGCTTTCTCGCGGTGAAGTTGGAGTACGGTAAATATCCGCTAAAGCAGAATGTTAACGAAAATCAAGAGCTTAAAACTTAGACTCAGAAACCGTGCAATACAGAACCATTTCTGCAGTGTCTATTTCGTGATCTTAAAAAGTGCCGATAAGCTTTGGTAAAAGAAATCATTCCCGAAAAAATCGTGATTCTATCTAACCCATAAATCACTGGCTTGAGACTTATCGTTTACGATAAGAACGAAATGAATAAAAAAAATTGCGTTTGTTCTGGTGAGGGAGGATTGCTACTCGTTCAAATTCTCGAAGGACATCTGTCACAAATGTTGGCGACGAGAACGCACTTGGTTATTGGAGCGCCTTCACTAGAAACTCTTTCTGGCCTTTTCACTTATTCTCAACAGCATCTCATACTTCTACTGCATCCTACTCTATCGGTGGATTCGTCTCTATTTTCCAAAATTGCACGCTTTAACCCAATTCTTTCATTGCGTCGCCTGATACGTAGCCGACCAGAGGCACTTCTTTCCATGCCCCGCTTTGGCTCCGCCCTTCTACCTTCGATTGTCCATAGAGTGTAGTTTTTGTTAGTTTCTTTATCTTTGGAAACTGAATCTGTGCGTGAAACTTTGTATCTTGTCTCTAAAGATCGCAACTGACATATTTATCGTGGGAAAAAGCAAGAGTTCTCCGGGAATGCTTAATATACCATCCAAAGCTGGGTCGTGGTGAAGCGGTATCCAGGTGAAATAATCGGTAGCGCGACTGAGGGAGGGCTCGATTCCCGCCTGAAGCGAAAAGTTTTGCCCACGGCTCAGCATTCTTGTGGATTGAAAAAAAGCGAAATGTGGACTTGAAATGTATTTCAGGATAGAAAAGTGTAGATTTTATCAGTAGTTTGTTATGAAAATTGAACCGCTCTTATCCATGAAGTATCCGAGTATTTACTTTGCTTGCAGTTTTCGCCCCATTCACACTAGTTTTCGCCCCCATTTCACCACTGCCCTGAATTAATGCTTGGCGTCCGCGTTTCTCTCATGCCCACCCTTGCCTTTCGGTCGGAGACTCTCGTCTAGGTACAAAATTTGCTCATGCTATACTCGTACAATGCCCCAAACAAACAGGAAAAGATTCTTTTTCTCGCAATTCCTACAATTTCATTCGAGTTTGACTATAGGGCACACAGCGCCAACAGTTCACCCATTGAAGGTTAAACACCCAATCATTCAGCTATCGTGAAGTTAGACCTCCTCTGCTACATAGATAGATCGAGACGACCGTCGCTGCTGACCGGAAAACTGCTGGATAGTGCCGTGAATAGACGAAGTTTATGGAAGAGTAGAAAACATCCCTTCCGAAATAGGATATTCCCAAAGTAGAACAGAGAACATCTTTCCACGAATGTTGTGGAAAGCAAGAATGGTTGTGCAACTTTCTCAAGGGTGACCTATAGTTCGTTTAAAGACGAGCCAGAACTCCCAACTTTGTTCTTCACAAGTTTAATGACTCCTAGAAAGTGCAGCAGAACGGTTCAAGCTGAACGGACTTTAGAGGTTCCAGATGTTTGTCGCGCCAGTTGTCCGCATATTTTTGAAAATAAAATGAAGACTTGAATGTTCCTATGGATCTTTAATGGAAAGGACGGGAGTGGTTGGTCAATTGCAAGTGGCGTTTGTTTTACGCGGAATCGGTTTACAGTGTTAAAGGAAGCGATTACGATAGATCTCAAGGGGGTTTAGAGGGGACGTGGGGTCTCAATAGTACGCCAATGGCGAAAAAAGCAAAGAAATCCGTCGAAAATAAGCAAAATGGTACCCCTTCGATTGCCCTTTCATTTTCGACCATGGATGAGCGACCGGTAAAGAATGACGTTGCTCTGATTGGTAAGGCAATACGTCGGAAAGTTGGAAGAGAGAGCCCGCCAAAGGGAAACGATCATCCCCAAAATGAAAAGCCAACAGCAAACAGTCATCCAAGATCATCAACAGAACTAGTGGGCGTCACGTCACTGGGGGCGGGGCGTCACGCGGGTCCTGCTCAGCAACCACAGCACCTTTCGCCGTGGGAGGACCACACATCGCTTCCTTGGCAGCCAAGTAATTGCTCCGTGTGGCGCAGGTTCTCCCCCGATGCGAAAATTCCTTATCGTAATCGCTTCCTTTAAATCTAGGTTTCTCCCTGGACCAGGCTACTATATACCCTTCAGTCTCCCTTCTGGACCAGCTGACTGGTACCAGATTCGCCTGAGAAGTTTAAAAAACACATGTAACTGCACGAATAGGCTTATTATTGCAAGATATGTATGTATAGACTCAACCACATTTAGATGTTACCTACTATTTTTACTAGGAAGTGGGATGGATGGCGCACCCAAACCGTATTCACTATTAGTGTGATCTTCTTGTCAGTTCCCTGGTTTCTATTCAGACTTGTCGAATTTCAGCCGTTGTTTTCAACGATATTTCCTTCTCAAAATGGTTTCTTGCCCATTTGTCCACCATTGACGGGTGGAAAGCTAGGTTGAAGTCGGCGAAAACCGATATATGGGGTGTTGTAATAGTTGAATAGTGCCAACTATTGTTAGTGCCAACTATTGTTCTACAGCAACGGAGCCTCTTGGCATTAAGCCAATTTTGTTAAGAATCAGTTCTTTTGACCCGTCTCCCGGAGTGAAATAACAGTGGACGCTTTCTTTCGTGTTCTTTGACGTCATCTGTTGAATAAATAAAATATGTAAATAAAAACAAAACAGTTTTCCATTCGCAATCATCAACAAAATTGAAGACGCTCAAGGGCAATCATACTAAATCAGAGCAGAGAATGAGGAGAACAAATGAAGTAGGATGATGCTAAATGGGAGCCCGTCACGAACGGGCCAGCGCTAAGCACCACTGGGAGATAAATGACAAACGAAACATAATCTGATTGTGCTGAGGAGACTGGCGGGCTGAGAAGAAGGCGGGCGCACGATTCTAAAAACCCTTGGAATGCTCTCACATTTCAAACGGGAGCAACGATATGCCGCAGCTGGATGGCTTCAATTCAAGGCTGCGCTTAGGCTGAAGAATTCCGATTGTTTTACATGACTGGCAGTTTTTGAGTGACAAATATTGGCTAGACAGAAAACAAAGCAAAAACTCGCGCTAAAAGCCATCAACATCTCACTTTTGTAGTTATGGCGAAGAAAAACAATGTAACTAAGCTCTCTACAAAAATTATAGCTGTGAGGAGATAAATGCATGGCGCATTCTAACTATAAGTGTCATACGTATTCGGATATAGAGCCTCGACTTCCTACACAATAAAATCAAAGATTAAAGGAATCTTCCACGGAAAACATCGCCTCCATTCCTACAAAAAACGATACCTTAGGCCCCTTGCTTCATGAAGATAGCAAAAAGAACGGAACATAGGCGATGGTTTTGATAATAATTATGATAACCAGTTCGACTATGAAAATTTTGAATTCCCGCTGTAAAACTTCCACAACTGTTAGCGGCGTGGAGTCAACACGTGCAAACGTGTCAAAAGCGTGAACGTGAACAGGATTCATGTTGGGCCCTTCCCATAAACTGACACGTGGATCCGCACCTGCCACGCACTTCGTCACAGAAGCACTTCCGGTCCCGCCTACTGGTCCAATCCGGTCCCACAGATGGGTCTTTCCAAGGGCTGTTTCTCTTGGGGGTTTCATCATTTTCGCTCTGAACTTTGCATATGGTCTTCAATGACCATGCCCAACACCTGTACACAAGGAAGGGATGAGCAGTCTTTCCGTGGAGGATTCCTTTAAACGCGTCCGTGGATCCCGTGGGCCCATTTCCTGCCAAAGTTTATGAGGCTGGCCATGCATTCGATTGAGAGTTACAAAGGCATGATCCAAAAAATCATTTATTTATTCATTTGTTTACTGTGAGCCCAGGAGACGCGCTTTAACAAGTCAAGTAAGAGGATTATTTACATCATGTCCATAAAATCCATGAGGTTGGCAGGCAGCCTCATCAGGATATGCCCTGGATTTGACATCAAGGTCTCATAAAATTGAAAGAGATTTTCAAGTTTGAGGCATCCAAGGAACCTGCTCTATGAATCGAGTGGATAGTGCATTTGCTCAAAGAAGATTATGACTATTGGTTCACATTTTGCGACCATTCAGATTATTGCTCTCTAGAAGAAAAAAGGGAAGCGTACCGTTAGGATAAGCGAAAAGATCACAAAGACATTAGGACTAGCACCCTATTTTTGACCAGCGAAACCGTCTACGGGGCGATTACGAAATACTTGGTGCCAAGGAGGGAGAACAGACTCGCAAATATGAGAGCAAAGAGGACAAGCGAGACGCAGACACCGGGAGCATTTGTACTTTGATTGTTAGGCTAGTTATGACTAGTTTTGATTGTTAGGCTAGTTATGACTTTAGAAACAAGTCATAAGCTCATAGTGCTCATGTCGCACGTTTTGAGTCACAAAAATGGCACAACCTCTACGGTCATGGACCCCGATGAGTCACTTACACATGGGTTTCTTCCAATAAATCAATCGCGGACTGCACCAGACAGGAGGTCGCCCTTAAAGGTCACCTCCTGATGGCTTTGATCAAGGTAGAGATGTGAACAGAATGCGTCAGAGCGTAACCCAGCCAGCTAGTCACTGAGTGGCTTCCTGCGACATACAACGCAGTCCAGGCTACTCGGCAACCAGAACAACACCCCCCCCCCAGTTTTTGCCATTTCAGTCATGAATTCTGAATGCATTTGATTTCACAATAAACTCTCCGAATACGCCTTACACAGCTCGACAACTATACCTGGAAACGCCAGTTCTATAAATTAAACAAAATATTGAATAAAATAAGTAAATACTCGAAGAAAAGGGTGTGACTATGACACGGCAACACACCAAAATCTTGGGGTAAGAGTAAATAAAAACAAAAATTAGAACATAAATAAGTGTTAAGAGAAGGTATCCAATATCAGGAAAGGGAATAAGCAGTATATGCTGAATCACTAAATAATATAATGCAACCTCGACCTCCTTCAGTCTGATAAAATGTAACAGACTCGTGAACTTACAAACGTATTCACAAGAAAGCCCTTTGTAAGGTGCAAATACGAGCACAAGGATTTGCTATTTTCGACGATCGATCATGTAATGGGCGAATTATTCATGGCTCTGGATTCCATGTGACTGACCCTTGAAAAGGCCTAGAGTATAGAGATCATCAACCACCTTGATATTCCCTACTGAACGCTCTAAATCCCACTGCAAACCCCTTTTATCAAGTTTGATCACCTATCCCAGGATTTAAGCAATTTTTATACAAGCTACCAGCTTGTTCTTGGGCCTCTATGCTCGGCCATCAGTGGTCTTGCCTTTTCGGTGGAGTACAGTGCCTTTTGGGCTGCATCTCACCGTCAGCAATACTTTGTTTCGGGTGACTGCTCTGATTCCAGCCGTGAGATTTTCAGAAGTGTTCATTTGTAACTCCAGGTACCGGATATGAGGCAAATTGGGGGACAAAGGTCTTGGTCACCACAAACTTGGTTAAAATGCTGGAAAGTTCAGGAGCGACTCCTTGCTCTTCTGCTTTAACCCTACCAATCTTCCATACAGAGCCTTTTTGAAATACAGCTATTTTAAATGTGATACAAGAGTGTGACAGTCCAAAAGCTCACAAACCAAAAGCCCTTCCGAAACACAGTATTCCACAGAATTCCGCTGCTGCTGCCTACCATCTTCATCAAGGGCCAACAGTACCTCATTGCCATGGTCAAGTAAAAATATACGAAGTATAGCGAATCAGTAAGTATACAGTAGCGAATAGGCGTTACGTGCAAGCCAAAACCTGTCCAACAGGCTGCCCTAACCTTCGTTTCCTATGCTATTTTTATTTCCATGGTACTCGTATGGGGAAGAAGTGGATAAAAGCATTGGCGTGAGCTTGATAGACACATCGATATTGTTAATGCCAAATGGGCACTCCAACGTCTATATGTTTCGAGTGAAACCTGAACACATGGCGCGTTCTAGAGCAGTTTGTTATTTAATACGTTCAAAGGGGCGTCACAACAAATTGGAATAAAAAATCAGTGCAGTAGTAAAATCAAGCTTAGGAGAGTCGGAAAACAACATCGTTCTATTATTTATCATTGGGCAGTACACCCGTAAATCACATTATAGCACAGCGAGCCGAGAAGAATCGGACCAAATGTCACCTTCAGCTCTCCACTGACACCGCGGTTGTCAGTTTTTATGTTTATTTGCTTAGATAACGCACACATCGCGCATACGAACACAGCCCCACCGGAGAGCAAACACTGATTTTCCGAACTCTATCATAAATCTTCAGCGACAATTATCAGAGACCGATTCGAGCCCTAACCCGTTCTGGTCTATTTTTAGGCCACGACTACATACAGTGCGCGTCAATTGCATATGCCACCCCCTGATTTTTTCAGTTTTCTGACTTATTTGGAAATTTCGTAAATCGGCATAGCAACCATCGTTTTCGGCGTGTCGGAAAACTAAGAATGGTGTTGTTTGATTTTGGTTAACGCGTGGATTTGAATTGCTCTGTTCTTTTGAAGAAAATGGGCCGCGTCAATTGCTTATGCCATCCTAAAGTTTCTTCAGAATTTCTCATGTCTCTAACGCTATTCAGCTACGGTGTGCATGTAATACAAATGAGGAAATCCTCGACTTATGCAATGCACACAAATGGTGGAGCATTTATAACTAATTAGTTCGGAATATTAGCCCTTATACTGGACGGTAGCAGCATGAAAACGCTTTATCAGAAAAAGAGCTGTGTGCTCACTTTTGCGATCGCTCCTGCTGCTTGTTGTAGAACTCATCGAGGAGTGTACATTCGGCAAAACTGGGGAAATTGAAGTGGCTCAAGCAGCTTGAGTCAAGCTTCTGGCATTTGCTCCCGCTTCGAATCCGTGGTCAACTTTTTTTGTGGTCTTGGCTCCTTGCGAAGCTCGAAGCGTTCACGCTCACAAAGTCTCTTTTTAGAGAGAACATGACTCGTACCTACTACCCGTCTGGTACCCATCACTGAACTCGATCGAAGTTTTCTTATCAAGGCGATGCAATGATGGCCCATGCCACCACTTCGGTGTCCCGTTCAAGTTACAACTGGCCCATGTCATCATTTTCGCTCGCTCGGTACGAAAATTTTTCCATAGCAGAGAAGAGAGAATCCCGACAAAGTTCGGCGATGGGTACTACGCGGATTGTGAGTGCAACTCATATTCTCTCTGAACAGAGACTTTGTGAGCGTGAACGCTTCGAGCTTCGCGGGAGCCGAGACCACAAATAAAGTTGACCACGGATTCGAAGCGGGAAAATGAGAATTTAAGAGCTCCTTGAGCACTTCAATTTCCCCAGTTTTGCCTGGATACACTCCTCGATGAGTTCTACAATAAGCAGCAGGAGCGATCGCAAGAGTGAGCACACAGCACTTTCTCTGATAAAGCGTTTTCATGCTGCTACCGTCCAGTATTAGGGCTAATATTCCGAACTAATTAGTTATAAATGCTCCACCATTTGTGTGCATTGCATAAGTCGAGGATTTCCTCATTTGTATTACATGCACACCGTAGCTGAATAGCGTTAGAGACATGAGAAATTCTGAAGAAACTTTAGGATGGCATAAGCAATTGACGCGGCCCATTTTCTTCAAAAGAACAGAGCAATTCAAATCCACGCGTTAACCAAAATCAAACAACACCATTCTTAGTTTTCCGACACGCCGAAAACGATGGTTGCTATGCCGATTTACGAAATTTCCAAATAAGTCAGAAAACTGAAAAAATCAGGGGGTGGCATATACAATTGACGCGCACTGTAGAAGTAAAGTTTTACTGATTGTTGTCCTGTATGAGATAATTCAAATAGAGTGGACTCGAACTTTCGGGGGAAAAGGAAGGCAGCATGTCATGATCGTGGATCTATTAGCTATGGTCTGTTCTACACCCCCCCCCCCTCCCTGCCTGCTGGCCCTCAATTGGAGGTTCATAATGGCCAACCGTCGAGAAATCGCAGAAGAGAAGTGGCCCGATTAGTGGTATAGCCATCTGACCTTTTAAGAAAGGACAATCAAGAAAAGGGAAAAGGGAAGCAAAGCAAGTGAAGGAGATATATGTAACTACAAAATAATCTAACGGCTTTTTGATAAATTTTCTTGTGCCTTACGAGGTTGTTCGGTGGAACCTTTATTAATGGCCTAACGTTTCGACTGAATCGTCGTCTTCAGAGGCCTGAACGTGTTTCAAGCGTTAGACTTACGCTCTACACCACCAAGCGCCTCATCAACTCTAGCGGTTTCGACATCGTGTCAGAACCCTCTCGAGAAAAAAGAAAAGGAGTTCAGGCCTTTGAAGACGACGATTCGGTCGAAACGTTAAGCTATTGAAATAAATGGTCCAGCAAACAACCTCGCAAGGCACAAGAAATTTATCAAAGCGCTGATATACAGCTGATATGCCGAAGTTACAAGAAGACAGAAGTTGAAGAATTTATAACACTTGACAAATAGATTGTCAAGAGGAAAAGGATCAAATGTGAAACAGGGGCATGAAATTACTCTCTCAAAATGCGCCCTCCATTAAGCTTCTATCTAGATTGGCGGCATTTACGACTGTTCTAGTTCCCGGCTGGATAATGGCCTGCGTAGGCCGACTCGCTGTACAAATCAGGGACTCTACTATACCTTCCCCAGAGTCCCGGAACCCATTTTATCAGCCTTGGAGAGTTGTAACGGCAGGTGACTTGGGGCCCAGTTGACCTTGGATTTTATCCAGAACAATGGGTGTGGTGAGCGGTTCCAATTGTCACTACTCTACTCTCAGGTTACCAATAACACGATAAGTAATGAAAATGAATATACCAAACGAAGTGATACAATTTTGCAGGAGCGTCAACCGGAAACGCCGAATACTTCGGCGTTTAGTTGAAGAGGGACTGAGAATGAGAACAACATATTCTGAAAAAACGCCGTGGACGCCTGGCGTCCCAGTGAAACGCGCCGTACCGGATTATTCGCGACGGTAACCCAATAAACTCTTCACGATTGAAACGATCAGGCTGCCTCTCACGTGTCTTCGAGTGTCCATCATCATTCAGCTTGAATCGTTTTGAATAGTGCATGTGAGGCATATACCGGATCATAAACAAATTCCCACTGGATCGGGATGCGGCCAAAAGATGGTGCCGAAAGCTTCAAAGTCTGAGACGATTCTTTCGAAAGCCAAAAGCAGGACCGAATTATGAAATTTGATCACGAACACCGTCAGCTGGGTGCGGCTAGAATGAAACACTTAGTTTGCTACCGGCAGGGGAAGCTAACATGGTTTACTGTGAGTCTCAAGTAATTTTCTAAAAAAGCTCAGGTACGTGTAGGAGGGAGGGAGGGTTCGTGCTTTAGGCGGGTTCCTGCTTTCCTCACGGCCTAGATTACCATTCTTGCCTTTTGAGACTCTTGAAGCAGCTTGAAAGGCAAGAATCCAGGAATTTTTAATTGGATGGCGTTTTTGATTAAACCCAAATGTGAAAGTAGAGATGGGAGGGGGACCGACAATGGAGAAAAGGAAAGAAAACCTCTGAAATACATAGGGAATACAAGCATTTTTTGCACTGTGGAGAAGTTTAAAAGACAGGCAGGGGGATGAGAGATAATGTGAGAGAGGAGAGCGGTAGAGAAGTCCGAGTAGGCAGAGCATAGCAGATCAACGCAGAGACGCAGACAAGATATCGAACGGTGGGCGGGACCATGTTAAGTTCGGTGGAGTCTATTATTTATTTATTCATTTATTTATTTATTTCAATACACTCAAAGGTGTGCACAATCACAGGAAATCTATCACGTAGGAAAAGCACTTGAACGTTATTAGAAGTCCATGGCGTCTAGAGTCTTAGTGAGCGCGGCGTGTTTTCGAGCGTCAGGAAGGTAGCCGCAATTTTTGCACTTGGGGGGGGTACCAGCCAGGCCATTTGATGAGGCTTTCTTAGGTGGGTGTGAGCCTAAACTTTGCCTTTAATACCCTTTTCAAATTGTGCAGCATAGACTATATATATGATTGTGCACCACTGTCGCAGATGATGAACAAGTTGCCTATAATCCCGATGATAGAAGATAGTAATGAAATAATCCATTAATGTTCAGCGGTTAAATTGAAAACAGCCGATTTTGGTAATTTTGAGTGGTTGCTGGCAAAATAAAACACTTCAACAAATCAGTCATTCAACAGAAGTATACCTTGTTTCAGAAAACTAGATGCTCGTCGAGTGCAGACCACACAACACAAGTGACGACGGCCTCCACAAAATGTAAATGTTTTCTGCCAATGAAATGATTAGCCTGTTGCAGTTGTATTCTATCAGTTGTCACTAATTACAACTATCATTTACCAAATCAGCTATCACTATGAATCACTAGTACCAGATTACTTGGAGGCCGTCGTCACTTGTGGTGTGTGGTCTGCACTCGACGCACTTGGTTTCAGGAAGCAGAGAGTAGCTGAGGCTTTTTTGATATATTTAATGGAACTCGTGCTCCCCGTTGGAAAAATGTTCGTCTTTCAAGCAAATCCTATCAGTATCCCTGTTTTTGTCGTCTCCAGAGATAATGGAGCGTGAACCCTTTCGATCACGCTGCTTTGCGATAAATAAATTGCAGCCATTTTGGGCGAGGTCCCGTACAAAAAGCTGTTTAGTGAACTCTTGCACTCCAAACCCATTGATGCTTCGTTACGCCCATACCTATGAAGTTTTGGCGGGGGAAGTCGAACCCCGACATTGTTTCGGGTGAACAACACTTTCCAGCGAGGTTAAGCTATTGTTTTGCGTCTTTGCACTTCATAAGCATTTAATTGCACGACTAGGGGCTGGAATTTTTAGTGGTGGTTTTTCTGAATTCAAACTTCAATATTCATGATAGATGGCACCTTCCCTTGCCAAATCATGTGCCCGTTGATCGCGAATTTTGCAATTTGATTTATTGAAACCAGTTCCTGCATTACGGTAAAAGGAACCACAGAATATGACGAGATCACCCATTGGTGAAAATGCGGTCAGCAATAGATTAGAAGACGAACGGCATGACAATGTAACTGTGGTACGAAGTCGACTTGCAAAAATCGAGTAAATTTGCAACAGGTGTACTTAAAGGCAGCGATTACGATAGGTTCTAGGAGGATTTAGAAGAGGCGAGTGGTGCTCATGGTACGCCAGTAGCGAAAAAAGCAGAAAATCCCTAAAAAAACGCAAAACGGTACCCCCTTTTTAGGCCGTTGATTTCGCTTGAAAACGGGCGATGTCTAAGACGGCGCATGCATGGACGAGTTCCTCGCACCGTGTTTGGTGACACCATGCCAAACCATGCTCCACTCTAGTTGCTCCAGTTGTGCCGCTGTAGCAGCTCGTCCAAATCACCAACTAAATAGTGGGCGGATCGCTTTTGGGGCGGAGTGCTTTCGAAGTCCTGCTCAGCAACCAGCGCACCTTTCGTCGTGAAAGCGCCACACCTCGCTTCCTTGGCAGCCAAGTAACTGCTTCGTGTGGTGCATATGCTTCCCCGATGCGCTCCCTCCATCGTAATCGCTTCCTTTAAAGCAACAATCCCAGGACGAATTTGAGGGATAAATACCGTTGG
>MU890286.1:0-36656 GCA_036418205.1 Ostertagia ostertagi
GGAGACAGTGCATGCATCTCGTTACACATTATTTTAGCAGCTTTTCATTATACGATTTTCAGTCGACAGACGGCGAGGAGTCCTCTGTTTCTCAAAATGGTCCATCCCCTGTGGTTCAGCTCTGTTTGCTAGCTCCAGAGACATATTCGACGTATCGCCTCTTGGCGGAAGACCGTCTCAGGTAATGCTCATACCACAGTGTTTTGACAATGCTGCAAAATACTTACTATTACAGTTTTTCATCGAAGACGTACTCTCATCCTTGCCAATTTTCAATGGCTGGAGTGCCGACATTTGAGTCGTATTTCCTCATTAGTTCCTCAGATTTGGTTATGGTAGGTTCTCATACCATATGTCACTCAGGTTCAACTGTAACGCTGGTAAAACTTTGAGGGGTTCTAGAAGATCGTCTTTTCCGATTCCGACACTAACGATCATCTCCCCCCGAACCTCCAACTCACATAGAACTTCCGCTTTTGAACTACCACTTCCACCAAGAATGCCAAATACGGCTCCCTCTCATAAAAACCACAAATGCGACCCACTCGGTGGATACTAGGGGCGGCTGACCTATGTCACTGTTCTTTCGTAGTGTTATAGTCATAAAAATTGAAGAATTAAAGGTCATTTTAGAGTGTATTAATTATGGTGGTCAACATTAGGGTGCTTGAGTGGCATTGTGCCAGCAAAGCTATTATGTTAACTGCTTTTGCACTATACCTCCCCTCGTTTAAGGCCACTCCATACTGTGCAGAGGATACTTTGAAGTGGAGAATTGAAAACGATTTTCTCGAAGAGGCTTGGGAATTTGCTCGAGAGAGAAATGCAGAGCTCGAAGAAAGCAAATGGGATAGTCGCACTGTGGGCCGCGTGATGATTGAGCATCTTCTTTCGTCTGGAAAGCCTCGCCTCGCTGCTGCAAGAGTCACCGAGGTACACTTTCTATTTTATTTCTCATACAATTTCTTTTACTGCGGCCCATTACTGATGAATTTCTGTTCAATCTTTTTCTTTGACTGGAGTGGCTCTTTTTTCATTTTATGACTGACGTACTTTCATTTGTTGGCAGGGATCTTCAGGGGTACAGTGGGTGTGGTTCGCAAGGACAGAAAGCGACTTTTTCGCGTTTCGCAGCGCGAAACATTTTTCGCTGCGGGAACCTCAGGTCCACCGCTGATCATGAGTGGACCTGGAGTTCCCGCAGCGAAAAATGTTTCGCGCTGCGAAACGCAAAAAAAGTCGCTTTCTGTCCTAGTGAACCACACCCGGGTGAAACTGCACTTGCACCATTTTATTAAAAACAAGAACCATTCGTCAACAACAAGACATTTGATCTGCATTTGTTAGTCGATCGTCACTTGTTCAGGTATGCGGCGCGTCAAGTACCGAATGGCAGTGGGCAGTTGGCGCTTTCGAACGTGCCCGGTTATGCACGCTGATAGTGCCCAAGGTGCGTGAAGCCGATTGTTGACATTCAAAAGCCTATAATTTCTTCCTCAACTGGGTTGGGTGCAACATTAGACACAATTCTACCATTTTCCTCTCTGTTAGCACCACTAGGTGTATCACTTTGGGGTTGCAATGCGTACGATGTTATCCTATCAGTCTTTGATTTACGCTCCTTTTATGAAGTTAATATTGTCATGAACGCTAGGGTATGTCACAGGAAGTGATAGGCCCTGGCAAAAAGTTATTTTCATCTTCAATAAATGTCTCAGTTTCGAAAACTACTATTTTCTGTGAGAATCAATATCCACATCGCGATTGGGCTTTTCATGTCAGCGATATAATCGTCGTCGCCGATTCGTCGCAGCCGATAGGCCGAGCTTAGGAAATTAACTGCAGACATGTCATACCTGCGGGATAGCTCGCTCCCGAGGGGTAGTGAAGTGTTCAAGACCGGTCCTTCCAAGGACCCCTGCCCTCTTCTTATGATCTCGCCTTGAGATTACGCACGCTGAGTGCTAACGACCCGTACCCTTGAACGCAAAGCTACGTCTTTCGAAATTCCACACAAAAATTGCTAACAATAGTTCGAATGGTGATAAATAGGAACTGCACTGGTCTTACAGAGATCCTATTTTTGTATACGAAATCTCATTATAAATGGAACCTTTAAAAATTTCAGTTCATTCCAACATCAAGCCCACAACTGGAGTCAAAGTGTTATGAAACGGTACTTCAAGCTGCACTATACAATGACATCGATCTTTTTAAACGTTTGGTACAACAATGGCCTCCTACGCTGTACAGAACAGGTGTGTCTTCCGTTGTAGAAATTTAGATTCAGAAGTTTTTAGAGGCTGTTATTTTGCTGTGCAGGGAGTTAACACCGTGTCAAATGTGAACCGAGTTTAGCGAAATTGTCCTGAAAGTTCCTCTGTGAAAGCTTTTACTAGGGCTTAAATGAAGGAGGAATGTATATTTATTCCACAAGAGCATTGGTATTGCATTATGTATGTCCTTTATTGAATTGTGATGTTCAAGGATGGCTGATTGGCTTAACACTGCGACGAATTCAAGAAGTACTCTCGTCTTCAGACCAACCGGATGCCGCCTTTCGCCAAAGATAACTTTTTATATACGGTTGTAAAGGTTGAGCTCTAGGGCTTGTGTCAGGTCTCAGGTCCCACCATACACATGACTGTTCCGCACATATTAGGAAAGAAGTGGCGGCTGTATGCACGCTTTACACCTCTTTATCGTCCATAGAGAGGGAAAATTTGATTCCGCAATCAAGATTTATACTAATCTCAGGGATCAGCAAGTGTTTGCAGTGATCGACAAATATCAGCTATTCGAGCATGTAAGTTTATTTGTTTTGTAATCAAACAACTAAAATCTTGTGGGAAGGCACGTAACGTCTTAGGTCCTTAGATCGCTTCCTTTGCAAACGAAGGAAGCTTGATACCCCTCTCGGGTTGGCAATTTCTTGTCAAATTACATGGATAAAGTCATTTATGTGAGCATTTTCCGATCATTGCATTGGTTGAGCCCACTATCACATGATCCCGGTGATTCTGAGTGGGAGCCAAATACGGGGCGCAATCCAAAGGATTTGCTATTGCGGGCTACCTTAGCCTTTTTCTCAGCTTTTTTGAAGATCACGTTTCCGGTTTCCTGGTTAGAAGGATTGCCCAGCCTAGCATCAGTGTAAGGGGTTTGTAGTTCAAACGTTGCTTGATAATATGGATCATTCCATATTATCAAGCAACGTTTGAACTACAAACCATCGAGAAAGTTATTTCCCAATACCAGGTGAAGGAGCAAATATCCGAGCTGATGCTGATAAACTCCGATCGAACGTTGCGACTATTACTGGACAACGAAGACAGCGTGCCGGCCGCTCTAGTGATGACAACTATGGCTCGACAACCCAAAGTGCAGGTGTGTTCTTTTAATCCACTTATTTTGCTATTTCTTTGTAGATCTTTAGTGCGCTCTACTTTTTCGAATATTTTCCGTTTTTCTGCGCTTGAATTCAAACCTATTTTTATCGTGTATGTGGCGTCATCAAATAGCTTAACGTCGCGCCGTGTTCAGCGTTTCTCGCCCCGAGACTAAGACCCAAGTTACCTCGGCGAACTATCTACTGCGCCACCGCGCCTACAAATGCGCGACAGGTGTGGGCTTACGTCTCTGAGTCGACGGATTTTTCAAAGCGTTGTAAATGGCCTAGTTTGCCGGAGTATGCTCCCCCGCTCGCACGGTTTTGTGTGTGAGGTCGTGCTGAACATTTTTTACTACGAGATCTTCACCGTGGTTTCACAGTGAAATAGCAAGAGGTGCCGCTTCCCGTGCTATGATGGCGCCGCATACCCATTCTTGGCAGTTTATACTTCAAGACATAAAGTATTCACCCAGATGTTCAATTTTTCAGATGGCGTATTTGACGAAACTTCTCAGCAAAAATGAAGGAGCCGAGTTCGCAGATCAAGCTGTCCGATTATACGCGGAGTATGACAGAAAGAAACTGATGCCATTTCTACGGAAGAACGAAAACTATCAAATAAATAGGGCCTTGGAAGTGTGCAGACAAAAGAATTTCGTTGAAGAGGTGTGGTCAGCTGTTTGTCATTTTTTGTATAGTCTCTTTGAAAATATATCTACTGCAGATGATTCTTCTCCTTGGAAAAAGTGGGAACCATGTAGATGCATTGGACTTAATGGTCAGGAAGTACAACCAGTTGGACAAAGCTGTTGAGTACTGTCAGGGTAAGTTTTTGAGAGGCTTTAAAAATGTTATTTCTGATCTTAGACACCTTCACGTGGAAAAGAGAGAGTCCTCTCAAATTCCTGGATTTTCTTCACTGTTATCTAGCTGATGGTTTTGTTACGAGAAACAGAATCATTAAACGGTGTCGAGAATGCCCATATCCAACCCGTTCACGACCACATCGGGAGCGCTCAAGACCAATCTCAAGCAAGGTTAAGTGCACGTCAAGACTCCGCTAGGAGAGTTGTCTTTGACATTTTGAGGGGGTCTTGTACGGTGGACTGGTCTGCGTTGAAGAGTGCTCTTGAGAAAATGGTGTAAGATGCAATTTTCCGAGTGCTTTTAGTAATTATAATCGCTTCTGTATAATGGATTTACCAGTTCCAAGCAACGGCTCCTAGAGAGATTGAAGATAGAGAGCAGGCTTAACCGTGCTTCGTGGAATTTTTAAAATGAAGGTCATTTTTTGGATGGGGGCAGTAGGTGAGGTTTTTTTGAGGACGTGGTAGTGGACGTCGAAATGGCGGCGTTTTTAGATGAAGGAACCTTTTTTTGGTTGTGGTGAGGAATTATTTTGCAGTTTTCACCAAAAAGATAGTGAAGTGAAAGGAAATGTGTAGAAGTTGTAAATTTGCTGTTTAAAAAGCTGTATACCTTCCCCTGGAAAAATATTGATACCGATTTGGATGGGTCAAGTGAAAGGGCAGCTTCGAGTGCGCTGCGGACACCATATACCGTTGGAAAGGAAAGGAACGGGGTTGCACGGGGACTTGCTTAGACAGGGTCAACCGTTCGTTGGGGTTCTCAAGAATGCGGGTCTATTCATGTAGTAGAGTTTTCGGGGTTGGAAATTTTTTCACAAGCACTTGTCCCCTTCCTGTCCCCCCCCCCCCCCCGCTCTCCCTCTAAACTGATTTCTTGGGATTGGCACATAGTTTCGAAATGTGTCGAGATGACTCAGGCTGAACGACCCAAGATGAATCAAGTTGAACAACGCTATCGAATCCATCAATTATTGAAAGGGGTCGTATTTGAGACCTCTTCGAGGGGTGTATGCAACAGTACCCGGCGGGATGGTACCCGCAGCTCTGCTTCTTCCTGCTTCTTTACTCTGGTCGATGATGCAGTCCTCATGATTAGAAGTAGGTGGAGGGGGGGGGGGGTGGGGATGTATCCAGTGACGCAGATTTTGGAGTCATTCCCGGTCGGATACTGCTGCATGAGACCCAGCGGGTAGTACAATTTACAATATAATTTTCCGTTCTTACGGTCATTTGTGGCAGGGGTATTTGTGTCGATGTTGGATGTTGGAAGTGTGGGGCGCGACAGAGGAGTCAATCGTTTTTTGAGGAGGAACCGCTTAGGTTACCAGACCTAGCCCCAGAGCGACTGGCACTCAAAGAACCCACCATCTGACGCTCAATGAAGTGTTAGCTGATGTGTGGGTAGTAAAGTAGTTTTCAGTAACGTAAATGGTACTATTTCTGCAGAACACGATGATCCGGATTTGTGGACGCGCTTGATTGAGGAGGTCCATGAAAACACCTTCTCACGTAGCGCAATTGCTTCATCACACTGGAAGTAATGTCGATCCACTTCGTGTAATTCAAAAGGTAGGTTACCAAGGTCCACTCCTTTATATAAGTTAGAACCTGAATTTTGACTTTCTTTCATTGTTTGATACTTTTGTTCCGACAAGATTAGATTTCTGAGACAAATGATCATAGCTAGTGTTAAGATCCCGCCAACAATGTCAGTACCGGGGCTGAGGAATGCTCTCGTCAGCGTACTTCGTAACTACGAAGCTCATGTGGAGCTGCAACAAGGTTGTCATGAGTCGACTCGTGGCGACGTCCGAGAACTTCTGATGGCCTACTTAAAGACACAAGCCTTGGCTATCCCCGTTGGTGCGCGATGCTCGACGTGCAGGTGAGCTCTTGAAATGCGTTATACTCGTTACCTCTGGTATGGTTTACTTTTATTAGTGTGGGCCAGATGCACTCTTTACAGTTGCATTCCTTTGTCAACGCCAGATAAGGGAGGAACCGACCAACGGATGTTGAACTGTGGTCATCTCCCACACGCTGTGCTGCCTTGAAGCTTATGTGTATAGTAAAGAATGCTTGCGGAAAGCTTCACTCTAATTGGTATGTTACTTTATTCAAAAGAATTTATTTTGCGGTGAATAGGACCCCCTCCCTCGAAAGAGGTAGAGAGCTAGGACCGGTTTTTTTTCTCGCTTTTCGCAGAACGAAACTTTTCTGCGGGAAATCCTCGTCACCGAACAACGCACCCTTCTCCTTCGAGCTCGCTGACCAAGTGTGGATTGCTGGTCGAGCGAGTTTCGAGTGCCTTTGTCACGCACTTTCAAGCTGCAAAAGGGGTGCGACGTCATAGTCCGCCTGTCCCAGGATCGGGGATGGAACAGCTGAGCGTGCCTAATCCCGGAGGGTTGCCTTTAAATGCCCTGTTTCGGCTGTCCCCCCTGAGGCTGTGAGAAAAGTGCATAGACATTAGTGCTTCTTGTAACTTGGATGCCACCTGAATATTTAGATCGCACGAGACGTATTGAACCGAAGGCGCTCAGATGGATCTGATGTTTGCCAGAAGAATTTCTATAGCTTTCAAATTGCACCTCTGCTTCCTCCGCTTTGTATAGTCATACATATTGTTTAGAAAAATTTCGTTTTCATTGTGACAAAGTATATGTGATATGAGAATGCATTTACTGCTTTCCTTAGTGTGCCTGACAGTAAAGACAGTGCTCGCGGTGATAGTCGCTAGTGCCGTGAATGCGTGCTAAGACTTGGATTTCGGACAATTTTAACTGTCGAAGGGGGGGGGGTGATCCCAGTGAAAGGAATTGTCCACTCATCGTATCTTATTACTTTTTGGGAACTGAAAATCGTCTGGGCTCAGGCTGAGTTCGGAAACCTTCGAGGTTTTTGTACATTTTTCACATTGCCTCAGAAATAAACTACTCTACCGGTTGAATTGTTCCTAGCGTTGTGGCCTCGGTCCAGTCTTTGCTTTGAATTTTGAGGGAGTTTGGCCACAGTCCATGCTTGGACACCACAATCAATACATTTTCTTGTGTTTTTTATTGCTTCTAGTTGAGTGTTTTAGTGATTCAAGGCCTATTAGGCATTTAGGGCTACGATTAGCTGAGTCCGCAAGCGTATGGGCTCTGCTTGTTTTGCGACCCGAAAGAAAGAGACAAGGGCGCCAAAAGTTCCTTATATCGTAGGGCCTAAGCACCCATTAACACTTTAAGAACCGTTATTGTACGGGTATCTCCGTATCCCTTTTATGTTTTTAAAAAATGAATAATCATCAATATCAATATTTTATCAGTGACGCATAATGTTTCCGGTTCTAAAAAACGAGTGCAATTAGTTCAGGAACATTGAAAAATGTCAAATATAGGAAATTAAACTTGGCTCTTTCGTGTGAAATAATGGGTGTCAACAAGTAGTCCCTCGTAGAATGCGGAAGAGGGATCTATTCGATTCGCAGGAGGCGCGAACCTATCACGACTCCAAAACGCGATTCCCGCTGATGCCTTTCCTGTCTTGTGTGCTGCCGTGCAGCCATCCTTATCTATTGCCGTATACGTGCCGTCTGCGCCCTCCGCATGAGACGTACTTCTATTGCTTATCCTCTCTTCTCCGCCTTTTTTTGGCGCGTTGTGTCTCCCCATCATACCACCCGCGACGACACAAGGAATTTCAATGTTTCCCATGGCGCTTTCTGTTTTTCCTCCTCAGACGTTGTTCAATGAAGTTCTTTAATTTCCGAACAAAATGATACATCAGTTCGATCCCGACCCGTGCCTTTAAGCTGATTGCGTCCATCGACAGCAGGTGTCAGGCACGTCAAAGTTGACGATTAAGGCCAGAAGTAAAAAGTACCTACCATTTAGGCGCAGTTTTATCGTTTCATCCTGTATTTCACCTGTGTTGGCTGAGTCAGTTTAACAATATTTATGTGTTTTTGACTTGTTTTTTGTTGCGGGTTCTAGTCCCGCCTGGGGGGCGAAAGTTTTGTTCACAACCCAGCATACTTGTGAATTTTATTGTTGTTATGTGCCCAGTAACCCACACTGAGCCATGGCAGAATGTAACTTCCAATGGATTGTTCTTCATCCATTTGCCATGTAAGGAACAATCGGGGACAAGGCCTGTTTAGTAACCTCGTTGGAGTCCTTGTCTGGATGTAGAGTTCCAGTTTGCTCAGCTATTGATCGATCAGGAAAGTGTCAGAAAAATCCTGTCCGCTCCGTTAGGGGGGTGTAACTTTTGTGCGCGTTTGTCAGTTTGTGAATTCAGTTTGTGAATCGCGAGGGACGAGCGAATACGCCAGCGGCTCATTGAATGCATCAGCGATTTGAGAGGTTCAAAATGGCGGAAATCTCCCTTATTCGCACGTTGCCCTCGCCACTTTCCAGGCTCGCGAGAACATGAGAAAGTGGCGAGAGTCACCGTGAGAATAAGAGGGTTTTCGCCGTTCTCGCATGCTCAAACCAAACTGGTGCATCGTTCGAGTCGCTAAAGTACAGCTTTCGCCCCACCGCTGGCGCATGGTTCGAACCACAAGTTTGGCGCTGCTTGCTCTTATACCTCACTCCAATGCGGATAGCGCGAAAAGTGCTATGAGCGTCTGAATAAAGTGCTGGCGCTTGATTGGGAAAGCACCCCGAATCTGAGCCAAGCGCTATGCGCCAGCATTGTGCTTCGATGCTGTTCCCACTTTCCGCTCTACTTTCACAGATGAAAAGTATGAAAGTACTATCTTTGCTGACATATCCGCATACAAGAGCTTGAGTCGTAGGGTCGTAGGTTGTTGCTCTGCTTGAGGAAGGGAAGACAAACCTGGGTAAATAATCTGCAGGAGACATGTGGTGCAACAGTTTGTGTCGAGTACAGCAATCCCGTTTCTTGTAGGGGAAGGAGCTCCGGGGTGCTTAACGGTTTCGTTTTCGCTTTCTCACCTTCTTAGGATCTTCGGGTACCCGAGGAGGCCCTTCGCGCGACAAGAAGGTAGATTCAGCGGACAAGTCGCAGTAGTGATTTGGCGTCAAGTTGAATAGATTTAACATTGTGACTTCTATTTCGAAAAGCTTTCAAATTTATGGGCGGAATTCCATTTTAAATAAAAATTAATTGAAAATAAATTAAGTTTCAGTAAAAATTGGGCGGAAGTGGTGTAGTGGCAAGTGGCACGCTTACGCGAGCGGTCCGGGGATCAAATCCTGGGTCGTGAGTCGCCCGGGCCAACCAAGCCTTCCATCCCTCCGGGGTCGGTTAATTGGTACCAGACTTGTCTGGGAGGATAAAAACTGACTTGTACATCGGCTGGCCCCCGCAAGTCATTGTATAGGCCACATCGCATTCAAACGCCACTACGAATGTACAAATGGAAGTAGAATGCGTGCCGCATCCCAAAAAGGGATTGATCAACGGCAAATGCTTTATCCTTTATCCTTTATAAAACGAGAATAGCGTTGATTGCAGATCACGCACCATATCGACGACGGCTAGGAAAAAGTGGTTTTTCTTTTACTTGGCCGTCGTAATTGTGGTGTGTGGTCTGCACTCAACGCTCTTCTCGTTTTCCGAAATAGATGGGTATGTCCTACACCACACAGGCGACTCAACCGCTGAGTTTCTGTACTCTCATGCGCGACGGGCTCCTGTCGGTGTATCGGAATCCCTGCAAAAAATCTAAGAAACTCTTGCTAACATTCTCACCAAAGTGTGGCCTTGGCTGATAGCATCCGAGGAACCGTTACTGATCTTTCCAGATTGTATTATTGGAATAAAACTGTAAATTATTTCTTTTATTAGTACGTATTTAAAATTGGACAATCATGGCTTGCGTACAGCACTGATGAAGAGTTTTTATTTTCCACACGATATACTTATGAACGGACCTTTCTTCCCGGGGAGGAAACGTTAAAGACCAATGTTTTTGCTTGGAGGTGGAGAAAGGTGATCCAATGTTTTGTAGTAGTGCGAATATATGGTGATCTTGCTTTTTGTTTCTTGGGATGCAACGATGGCACGCAAAGCTTGTGAGCCTTTTCGAATACAGTATCATGGACGAGTTTGATTACGGGTTTGTTCTGTTTGTCCATCGTCGTGACTCTATAATTAGGTCATGGCGGTTGCTGCTTTTCCTTTTTTGAGAAATTTCTGAAATATTGATTCAATCAATGGTTATCTGGCAAAGACATACAGTTGACCAACAAAAGTTCTCTACGCCTCACCGACACATGTTTCAAAATAACGGTTTCGTTGCCTTTCTTCTCGATCAGAATCTCAAGGTTAAGTTGGTATGTTTCGTTGCGTGGCTGCTGATAACGCCATTAATTGATTTTGGCTAGAAAGCCCAAATCGTTTGAAATCTTACAGAACTGGCAGATTGTTTGACATAAAGGCATTATTCTATACCAGTTTGGCTCCGCACGCTAGCGAGCTCATTGAGTAGTGGCGACAAGTGGCGTCAGTGAAGCTGGACTTACCAACTGGGGCTTCTCAGTCGCGGATTTCATGGCTTACCATTGGGTTTACGTTTGCCGGTTCTTAATTCCACAGGTTGCCCA
The DNA here is from genome assembly GCA_036418205.1 of Ostertagia ostertagi. NCBI lineage: Eukaryota > Metazoa > Nematoda > Chromadorea > Rhabditida > Trichostrongylidae > Ostertagia > Ostertagia ostertagi. The sequence goes on from MU890286.1 coordinate 10,821, forward strand.
GTTTCAGTGACGCTACTACTTAATGCGTGCGGCATCTGCGGAGCCAACTTACCCTCCTTCAAAAAGCCAGAAAGTGTCGGGTGCAGACCATACACCACAAGTGACGACGGCCTCCAGAAAATGCAAATGTTTTTGCCAATGAAATGATTAACCTGTTACAGTTGTATTCGATCAGTTGACACTAATTACAACTATCATTTACTAAAAATCAGCTATCACTATGAACCACTAACAGATTTACTTGGAGGCCGTCGTCAGTTGTGGTGTTTGGTCTGCACCTCACACTTTCTGGCTTTTTGGAGGGGGGGGGTAATGATCAAGAAGTGGATTTTTGCACCGCCCACTTCGAAGCACTAACAGCATTTGACCTCTTCGCTGCTAGCTTCTATGCCATTTTTTCCTTTATTAAGATTCGTCTTTTAAATGGATCTGTAATATGGTGCTCGGTGGCAAGGTCCGCCTACTTCGGTACATCCCGCCCGCTGATGGTAACTGACCCTCCTTTCTTCATCGTCCATAACCCACTTTTTATTTTACTGGTCTTTTGGACTGTCCCTAAAACGATACCGATTATGAAGGAGCAAACAGGGCAAACTCCGCCCATCATTGCTCATACCCCGCCCACCGATAGCGCTTGATCTATTTTCCTTTGCCAACCTCTGTCCCCTTTTTTCACGGTTAGTGGACTGCCTCTGGACCGAATTCTAGAAATTCTTAGCAAACTTCGCCCACTCTGCTGCATGCTAGCAAACTCCGCTTTTGGGTGCACACCACTCTCACCATCAACATTCGACCTCCCCTCCTTCTCTTTCTATCCACCTTTCTCCTGCTCTCTAAGATTTCTCGGTACATTATGGGGAATGAGGAAACGCTGTCTACTCAAGAACACGCTCCGTCCATTGTTGGCGTACCTTCTACCTTAAGCATTGTTTCCCTACACCAACTTTTTCCTGCTCTGTAGGCTTTCTTCTAGCTGAGCTTTTTTCATTAGGCACCGTCTTTTAGAGAACGCCCCACGCCCAGCGCACGGTGTGTCTCCTCATTTCTATCTGACTTATTAATGCTTACCTTTGCACATTTTTTCCCCGGTCTTTGGGCTAATCTAGAATCAAATCAAAAATTTCCGTCGTCAAGCCGCCAATTTCGGTTCACGCCACGCCCACAGTGGGCGGGGCTGCGCTTGGCTGATGTATGCTTTGCCCTTCGCAAGACATGCCACCAATCCTATACCTGTCCCGGCTCCTCGGAACGACAGACTAAGCGCTTTTAGTTTTAGTTACTGGTAAAATTGATTGAGTAAAACCCAAACCAAAATTAAGGTTAAATCTCAAATAGATTAAAAATTAATCAAGTAGATCTTCAATGTTTCTAGCGTTCTTACAAGGTTTCCAATGTGGAATGGATTTATCTTTTGCGACAAGCCAGCGTTCTCGAACGCTTTCTTGACTTCCTCGATAGCCTTCTTCACTTCAGGGTTTGGTATAGTCGATCCAATTCCTTTATCCACCGTATACATCACTTGAGATCGTTCACACCCCTGGCTGCCGAGAATAACGGCCAGAATCAGGCAGCTTTATTTCATCTGAAACAAGTGCGATAAGGGGCTAGCTGTACTGAAACGTGGACAAATCAGTTATTTCAATGGTGATTTTTTTCGTGAACTCCTAAAAACGAAGGCTCGCCAACTAGCGTGGGGGAGCCGGCGAATGGGTCATCAAATTTGGCGCACAATTCAGCGCATCCCCACGACCAGAAGAGAAGTGAGCAAACAGCCCTTTTGCTTCGGCTGGGACCGTATGCTGATGTTGGGAGGGATGGGTCCCCAACGGTCGACGGTTTACTTCAACTCGGTTGGTACGATAGGAGAGTACTGACGCAAGTGGTGCAGCTGGTCCAGCAGCTCCGCCAGAAGGGCTGGTTTGCTCACCCCAGGACTAAGCCTTGGAGAGGGGACGGACCCGTCCTCTTTAAGGCTTAGTTCTGAGGTAAGCACCAAATTGTGGCGGTTCTAAGGACCGAGTTGAAGTGGTCCGTCCACCGTCGGGGACTCCATCCCCTCCCCAACATTCAGCATACGGTCCCAGCCGAAGCGCCAAAAGGGCTGGTTTGCTTACGTCAACAGGTCTCCTTGAAACGCTCGTCGGGATTCCGAGTTGTATTACTCGCCTCGCCTCTGGGCGCGGCCCCGCACGTTGGCTTCCGCCGCGTGACAATACGAAAAAAACTTTCTCTCAATACAGCAGAGCCGGGAGGGGGGAGAGGAGTGGCAATGCGTGACGGGGGAAGGCGTTAAGTAGTTGTGGTGCGGGAGGCAATGGCGAGATCCCGAAGCTCAGCGAACCGTCGACCTTGGTCAAAATCATGCGAGGGAAAGATGGAGTGGGGGCGCGCTTTCGTTGAGACGGCAAATGTTGGTTGGATCAGGGGGAAACTCCTCGCACGGCAGAGAATCACGCAAACTGCGTAACAAGACGGAGTCTGCTGTTGAACGCAAGGGTCGGTGGAAGGGTGGCATTCCTGTGGTGGATAATGTCAAAATATTCGTATTGAGGAGAGTACTGATAGCAGGGTGTTGGATTTGATGGCCTGAGGGTTGCAGGAGAACGCCGCCATAGGCGGCCGACGCCTCAGCAGATGCATTCGAAAACCTTACTACTGGCCGGTTGCGGTATTGATTTTAATCGGCTGCGAGGTTGCAGCGCACCCACTAGGCTATGGTGCACCGCCAAACAGTGTCCTAGATGTCATAGACGGGAGACAGGGTTACCCACTTGCACCCTTTGGTGCTGGTGGCTTCACTTCTGTGGTTGCGCACCCGTCAACAGAATGAAAGGGGGTGGTGTGGTTCCAATGCCAGATTGAAGTAACACCCCCAGATCGAATTTGTTGGGTAGCAGAGGTTGATAGTAGTGGAGTTGTGGTTGCCGAATTGACTACAAAAAGTGAAGCAAAGAAAACCGTCGACGAGCCCCAAAGCCCCAAGGGATTCACCTTGGAATAAAGGAAGGGGCGGGACCGACGAGTTGTATGATCTACCTGCTCCACGGCTCAACTAACCCGCGCGTATTTGAATTAGCCGCTACGCCGTAATCCACGTTGCGTGTCATGGGTGTGCGCTACGTAACTCGTCCAAATGCTAAGATTAGTCGCCAAATGCTGACTTTGTAAGACCCAGCGCCATTGTCGCGCACTTTCGAGCGCGACAACAGCACATCTGTGCTACTCGTGGGCTACTCTGTCCCAGCCACTGAATAGATAATTCGACCTCTTTGACTACATAGGTGTGTTATAAACAGGGTGAATATCGGTCAATTAAAGGAATCTTCCACGGAAAAAGCTCCGCCTCCATTACCACAGAAAAACGATACCCCTTAGGCCCCTAGCCTCATGAGCATAGCAAAAAGAACGGAACATAAGCGTTAGTTTCGATAATACTAATCCTACACACAAGACAAAATGATCACTCTTTCCGTGGAAGATTTAAGGTATCGTTTTCTGTGGTAATGAGGGCGGAGCTTTTTCCGTGGAAGATTCCTTTATACCTGAAACAGGAGGTCGTTACTTGTCAGGCTTGGTCAGAGGGTCGTACTCGTGACGGGGGTCGTACTCGAGACGGTCAGTATCATCAGTGGTAGCGTAGTGAAGATAGGAGTATGAGGGTGCAGCGCAGCAGAAAGCGAAGATGTGTGAAGAAAACATTATATAAAGTATTCTTTGCAGGTTCAGTCGTTCAATTTCTCTACATATATAAAAACTACGTATTTGAAAGCAGTGCAAAACATGAAGTACATCTCCGCTAGGACTGAGGTCACATGTGCACACGCGCTGCAGAGTCACCTTGCTCTACCTACCGCCCGCTCCCTCTCCCTTAATACCTCGTTGAGAATACACTGTTGTTAGGGACGCTGTCGCAAAAACGACAACCGTGAAGGAAGGACCCTGGGCGGTGAAACTCCAGTTCGGGGGGGCCACTCCATTGCTATCTTATCCGTAGTACTAGAGAGCAGTTCTTTGGGCTATCGAACACTACGGATAAGATAATAAGTGAACGACTCATTTCGAGCGTACTTTTGATAAGGACCGGTGGATGTCCCATTCACACATACCTGCCCACATCCCATCCACTTTTCTGCACAGGTGATCCACCCTGGAGCTCCTGCACCCTTAGCCCTTTGCGAGGTGTCCTTTCTCCTGGTCCAGGACCGTTCCCTTGGACCATGGCAGGCGGAAATGTGAAAACATCTCAGGGTTTTTCACCATTACACCGATACTTATCAGAAGTCTACTTTAAATGAGTCGATTACGTGTCGTGAGCCCTCTAATCCTTATCTTGAGTATTGGAGAAAAAATGGAGTGGCCCCCCCGAACTGGAGTTTCACCCCCTGGGCGAATGAAGCTGTTCCTCAGGCTATAGGGGTTACGAACATCAGTCAATTTTGAAACTTCGAGTGAAGGTCGGATGCATGGCCTATACCCAGACAAAATCGGATGATGACGATTGCCCCTTTTCTTATTGCTTATGTTGGAAGAATGTATTCTAGACACATTTCGAGCGTTGCCAACGAATTACACTTGCAATGGTGAAGAAGGGAGCGGCTTTTTAGCGGCCGAGAATCATCCTCGATAGATCCTCGACGCAAATATCTCCTCAACTAGAGAATGTAGAAGGAAGCTAAACATACTGTTAGAAAGCGCAAACCTTCCGCTTTCCAAAACTGTCTTCGTTTTTCCAAGATCTTGCGAATTAGAGAGATATTGCCTTTTAAGTGGCAAAAACTCGCATGAAAATTCAGCATCCTCGACGCTCCCTCGACGGATTTTGAGAGACTATATCTCTTCGAATGGAAGGCTTTCATAGCAATTCCAATACTGCCTGATAGTAGCAAATCTAGCTCTATCTAACCCTACCGCGTGCTGTTCAAAAGGTTGGGAAATGGAGGAATGGAACCTTTTCATCGAGGGTGTAGATTTCGACGATTTTTTTCGGGATTTCGGCAAATCTGACCCAGAGACAAATCGCGCCGCAACTTATAGCGGCAGTTGCGGCGCGATTTGTCTTTGGGTCAGAAATGTGACCGCTGGTCGATACACTCGGCTGTTGTAATTTTGCGTATGCTCTGTTTTGAGGGGTCGTATCAAGTCCTCGATCTCAGGGAGGGGGTCGTACTTGTGCGACCACGTCCTCGAAACGATCCTCACCCTGGCTATAACCCTCAGAATGGAAGTTGAGGTGCTAAGTGGACTCCAATAAAAAATCTGGAAAAGAAACTGGCAAAAATCATGACAATAAGAGCTTTGAGAGAGATTCAATCCAAGAAACAATGAGCGCCGATACTCGACAACACAGTAGGTGAGAGAGCATGAGGGATAAATGAGACGCAGACATAAACACACGCCCTACACAGACGTGCTTGTAGTGTGCATGAAAGGAGGTGAATAGCACCCAGCAACTTTGCAACTGAAACGTAGAGTCACTTTTGAGTAACGGATGGCACCAGTTTTGCAGTTGTGACCATGCTCATTTGCAAGTTGGAGAGAGGGGGGGGGTGAGCATAGTATCAGTCTACTCGCGGAACGTGTCTTCGAAAAAGTGACGGTTTCGGTGAGAGCGAAACACGAAATGAAGCGCATGCTTTACGGCTTGCTAACGGGCAATAAGGCACTGGAAAATTTAAGGAGATTGTTGGGCATTTTTAAAACAGTGGGTGGCTATAATGGGATGATGCAAGCATCATTCTGTAGAAATGTATTCCCAACCACCGAGAAGCGAGGCTAATTTACATGGACACGATTTCATGATGGCATTGATTGGCATTCTATCCCCGACCACCAGCGTTATAGACCCATTCCATTACATCAGGAATTGCCAAGAAGCTCTCATTGCGCTCGCTATGTTCAGAGGTGGGGGGGACCACCGGTGAAAAACGAGAACAAATTGCCGAAATTTTTCAAAATATGGGCCGAGAACGAGTCTGCGAAAAACGATACAGTTCGCCAGGCCTGCGTTGAGAGAAGATGAGGACGGTATCTATATTATTATCTTATCCCTAGTGTTCGATAGCCCAAAGAACTGCTCTCTAGTACTACGGATAAGATAGCAATGGAGTGCCCCCCCCCCGAACTGGAGTTTCACCGGATTATGATAATTCATGGATCGGATGGCTGTTGCAATTCATCGTATGGGCCGGGGGATTCTGCGATTAGAAATCTACACTCCAATAACAGCTGGAGGCCGAATATGTGGCGCATCCTGGAACGCCGATTTCTATCGTTCAACATCGTGCTCAAAAAAAAACATCATCGATAGCTACAGCAACAACGAAATCATAGAAATTTTACTCTAAAATTTACAATGTGGATTTTTACAAATTATTTGTAATTATGAATGGACTCTGTCGTGGGCGTATTTGTAGCCATTAAGAAATCGCATCATCGGTCACTTCACGTGAAGGAATCACACGATAGCCTTGATCACCAACCATCTGAAAGCCATGTTCTTTGTTATTCTCAGTTCCGAATTAACGAAAAACGTCACATTTTCTTGAATTCGGTGCCCAGCGTACCTTTAGTGTGATGCGAAGGGTTTCGGGTTTGGCGCCGTTTTTGTCAGCTTGCTTGAAGAACTCTTTGCAGTCTTCGACATCCTTTTCACATGGCAGGAATTGTAAAATCAATTTGTCAGAACGGGCTGGGCCTGCAAGTTATGGATTAAGTGGCTGGAAGGTGATATAAATTTCAAAGAAGACCAAGGAGCGGAGCGCTTTTTAAGCACTGCCAACAACCAACGCGCCTTTTGTTGTGAAAGCCTCACACATTGCTTAGTTGGCAGCGATGATACTGCTTCGTGCGGAGATACGGTTCCCTGCCTGCAGCGTCCTCTTATCGTAATCACTTTTTATTTGGTGGGGGGGGGGAGTTGAGGAAGCGGTTGTGATAGGCATTTCATTGTCCCCGAAAATTGTACTCTCCTTCTAGGCTCATTCCGCGTTGCTCTCCACCCCCCCCCCCACCCTCCAGTGCTCTAGCGCCGGCGCCGGGAGTGCTTCTCAACTCCTACTGGTACACACCTATCTCAAGAGTACCTTGAAGAATGCCTCAAACCAGTTCAACCCATTCGCGACCGCGCGGTTTGCGCATTAGCAGGAGAGTCAGGAGATTTTTCTTCAATAAAATTTGAGTGGATGGAGATTTCCTCTGCCCAGGGCTGGCGTAGATGAATGAGGGTATGAAGATTCTTTTCAGGAAAGAAAACTTTCCAAATTCCATTTGAAACACGGCAGCCACCGGTGGATACCATTGTACCGAGTGAGATCTTTGTCAGCCACCGGTGGCTGACAAAGATAAAGGGATGAAGGTGGTAGGTCAAGAAGAACGTAGGTGTCATCACCGCGGCAAAAGTCGGACTTGCAGCGTCGATATTAGGTCTCGAAGAGCATCGAATCCATTTATTTCTGACAATATTACCCCTTCTCGTCGTTGCAGTTCGTTTCTTCTTTATCATTGGGTCACAGTTAACACCTTCAGTTAATGACACCGTACGTCCTTCTTATCCAGGCGCACGAAGGCGAGCGCGTTTTTTGCGAGAGCGTCCACCGTGATTCAGTACTGAATCACGCCGTCCCAAGCCGTATGCAAAGTGGGATCCGGGGCTTTCACTCAATCTCAAGGTCCATTCGGAGTGATACCTCTTCGTTTTTGATCCCACTCATGATAACTATGATTGATACTTTTCAACCATTAGCACGACCTACCGGCTTGTCTTATAACCACTAGATTTTGGCATTGGCCCGCTTCGATGAACATGGCACTCGGCGAGACGCGATATAGCGCATTATTGCTGCAGCGAATCTGAAGCAGAATCAGGAAACAGCTAGGAGCATTTGAAAACAGTTAGCGAATACTATCGCTGACATAGCTCAAGAAATTCGACTGCTAATTTAGCAGTCTATCCACATTATACGCCTGTCGTAGTACGCTTGGCCTTAATGGGAAAATGTGGGCCACACAAACGCGCCATTGCGAGCGCCCTGTCTGCCGAGCCCTTCACTGAGCTTCGAAAGAGGGACGCTCATGCCGTTAGGACCGGGGGGGGGGTACTGAAGTAAGTGAGCCACTTACAGCCTTAGGGACTAAGCCTCAGGAAGAGAAAGGGGCTCTGGGGGAGTATGGCAGCAGATCTGTATAGCGTTTCTCTCCCCTCCTGGGCTTAGTCATAGTGATACCCACAATCGGCTCAGTTTTGAATGTCCCCTCACCACCCCCTCCCCGCCTCCAAAAATATAAGCGCCGAAAAGGCATGGAATTCACAATCGCGCTTCATCTTTCGCGATCTACACCGTCACTTTCCGAATTGGCGCAGAGGCAATTTTTTTCGGGGTCTTGCGCATAACCTAACCCCAACACTCCCCAACCTAACTTCGCTCCAACCCCTTCTAGGTCTTCACAACCCATACTTGTCTCTCCCTACCCCAACCTAACTTCACTCCAACCAACTCTAAGAATTTACAACTCAGACTTACCTCTCCCTAGCCCAACTTGTCCCTACCGCAGCAGCAACTCAACCCTAATTCTAGTCGATAGGGATGGGGTTACTGTAGGACCCTTTAAGGACTACGTCTCAAACCTTCCTACTGGCGCTCCTCCCAATAATTCAAGTCAACAACTTTGGCTTGGGCATCGTTTTACGCTCTTGTTCGCCGGCTAGCGTATTTGGGGGGGGGGCTCGGCTATTTCGGACTTGAATCCTCTATGGACGGCAGGAGGAACTTCTGGAGTGCTTACTGTGGGTACTGAGAGGGAATGCTCGAATGTGCTGGGCTCTCCGCATGTGGTGGCGACCACAAAGACAGCGGACCCTGCTCGACTGCGCGGGACAAACGCTAGGTAGAAGAAGAAGAAGCTCGACTTCCCGATACCCCCCCCCCCAAGTGTGCCAGCGCCGGTCTTCTGATCGATACTCTATTCCACATGGCCGTTTTGTTGAGGTGCTTCAAAGTATCGAAGTGATCTACGGTATGTTTTGACGGATACCTTCACTGCCAGACGACTTTCTCCAAGATTTACAAGCATATGGTCGGACTTTCCGCCGGTCACATTGAAATATGCGCACTGTAATGTTTATTGTTGTTGAATGAATCAATAAACACGATCAATATCCTGACTGTTTTTCGACTCACATCAGGGTCTACAGAAAGGGCCTTATCAGGCGTTATCTTTTCGCTCTTCTGTTCTGGTGTGTCGGCCATGTCACGGTCTGAAACTGTGGAATTTTGAGCCAATTCTCGTGATTTTTAGGACTTCAGTTCTGCTTCGTGTATTGAAAGAAGAAATTTAGAAAAGGACATAATGTGGTACAAAACTAGTCAGGTGGGACATCTCGGTTTTGTAGGTTACCGACTGATCTAATACCCAGTTTAGACTGCATTTTTAGAGGAAGGACTCCGCAACGTGTAATTAGTTCCCATCCTGTATATTCCCTCCCTTGACTCATGAGCATTCAGAGTTGGCGATCGTACGTGCGATTAGGCGGCGATCAGGCGATTAGTCTGGAATGAAAAATATACGTATAGATTAGGCGATAGGGAGTAGGCGATTAGGCGATTAGGCGATCGCTCAATGGGCGGAGCAACAAATCAATACGTATCCTTCTTTATCGCCTACTCGCCTAATCGCCTACTCGCCTACTCGCCTACTCGCCTAATCGCCTAATCGATACGTATACTTTTTTCTGAATCATTGCCTAGTCGCCTAATCGCCTAATCGCATGTACGATCGCCAACTATGACCGCTCCATTAGTGCTCATCATGAACTCAAAATCAAGATGTCCCACCCAATTAGTATTGCAACCACGACACGGAATGTGAGAGCCGATACGTATTCTAGAAACTGCGCATTCAGATGGATTGGCAACCTGTGACTTCTTTGTTGGCTCGCGCTTGTTCAACAGAATGGCGACAGCGTGATTCTCATATGGATCACACTTTATGAAAGGACATTGTGATTCGTATGCGAGCCACGGTAGCAGTGCCCGAAAAACTCGTATGTCCCACGCAGACGAAAAAACGCACGCTATCAGCGCACCACGGATGCAATGGACACTCTGAGTCCATGGGCAGGGTTTCTATGACCCCAGAAACTGCGCCAACACACACCGCTCGTTCACTGCATTGGAAAAACAGAGCACCACTTCTGCAAGAACACAGCCTTACCTTAGTCGTCCTTACACAGCTACTCAAGTTAAAAAATGACCTCACTCCGCTTCACTCTGCCGGCGATCTGATATCGCTATCACATCTAGGCCTTCACTTTCACTCACTCGCTACGCTCACACAAATCATGAATGGGAAAGAGAAAGATTTGGCGCTGCACCCTTTGGAGTGCGCACGGGTCCCTCCCAATCCCTTTCGGAATCATGAATCGTGTCGAACGCTACCTGCACAAGGGGGAGGCCCCGTCGTTATTCATGCCGCTAACTTGTTCCCAACAGACGATCATGGTCACCAATTGTTTCAAAAGGGATGGAATCCATTCCCGAGCCATGTCGTAGAGTACAAAAACACGAGTCAATTACTATCCAAAGTGAGATTTTGAAGAAAACTATCGGTAACTGGAGCATTCAGAACGAGAGCTCTACGAACAAGGCGGCAATCCGCCTTACGCACTGAAGTTAGTGCAGACTTGATGCTGAGCCCATTTGTCCAACACAATGTTGCTTGGAAACTGCCCAACCGAGTTCCCAACTCAAAGGTAGCGCCCTATTCGATACCAGTTTTGGCACCACACGCTATCGCGCGAATATCATGGTTCCTTGGCGACATGGACGGCGGCGACGTGAACTCTCGAATAAGCTCTGCTTCCAATTGCCGAGTGATTTCCTCCCCCATCGCTTACCTCTGCGTTATGAGCTTTAGCTCTCTTGTAACCGAATTATGAATTTCTCTAAGCGAACACCGCCCATTCAGAGAATGCTCCGCCCACTGCAGATGGGCCCTCCCTGGTCACACGACCCGACCACGCGTTGCACACACTCGTTTTTCTCGGTTCCTGGCTTATTGTGGAAGCGAATTGGGAACATTTAGCCTTGACGCCGCTCATTCCAGCACGTGCCCCGCCCACTGTGGAGGGAATCAAACCTGCTTTATGTGCGCTTCCTACATTTGACCCACGCTCCACTTATCGAACTTGGGTGCAATACAAGTGGGATGGGCACGCCGAATTTTCGAAAACGGTAGACGCGGTGTATTTAAATGGGGACTGACGTGACGAGACGCTATGAAGCTGCTCAAACATTCCAGGGGCCGTATGCTGAATGTTGGGCAGGAGCTGGGAATGGGGGAGGCGGTCATACATGGCATTAGAGCGCACAGTATCCAGGACAACTCGTCCGTATCACACAGCTGCTAGACTTCAGCAATTGATCGATGTGATAATTTGGCCTCAAAAATCTCGCTGAGTCCCAAAGATCTAAAAAAGAGTGGGTAGCTTCGCTGGCCTGATGCCAAGGCAAGAGGAACGGAACAGAATGTGTTGCGCGGACGAGTTGTCCGGCCACAGCAGGACGTGGTAATTACGGCCTGTGCGCTCCAATGCCAATGGGATCGCGCCATATGACGCACACCCGGGAATGGGGAAAGGTTGGTGAGGTTTCGTCGCAGGACCCACTGGGCAATGGTCGCACCTTTGATTTTGCAGCTTTGTTTCCATCCTTTTACTGTTTCTGATTGTATATTCGCACGTCTTTATCGGTTTACACCAAAAACAGCGATAAGAATGGAAACAAAGCTGCAAAATCAAAGGTCCAGCCATTGGGTCCTGCAACGGAAATCCCCAGCCTTTCTCTATCCCCATCCACTCCCGAATATTCAGCGTACGGCCCCAGCTTTTCACGCGTGTCAAGAATGCCCTCACTCCCCACCCCGCCACTCCCTAGATTGACTAAACCCCCTTGGCTCACGAATTCTCCCGATTCTCGTGACACCATAGCGGCCAGCAGACCCCGTTCACACACATTTCGCGCCTACCGTATCCAAAAAACACAACGTGCCATCCCACTTGTATTGCACCCAAACTTGTCCAGGGGTGGTTTCCAAGCAATAGTAAATTTCGTGATAATAAGACAAATAGGCAGATAGGGAAACCGACGAAAAGAGAGATAAATAGAGATATGAACGCTCTAACGCGTCATTTGGTCGAATATGAAGCTGAAGAAATGAAATATAGTTTGAATGGATAGCTGAAAGATGCCCTTCGAAAATTGAGATGAAATGACGTAGTGCGGACTAGCCTCGGTGTCTATGGCGTTCGTTTGAAGGAGGTCATCGACCGTCAACTAAGCGTTGCGCAGAGATCAACGAGAGGAGGTTGGTTAAAGCAACAGTTCAGGAACGGTTTCGCGGGAAAAAAAAACCACCAATAATGAGTTTGTAGATAAAAACCAGACGATTAATGTATGAAAACTGGAAAAAAACGTCGGGGAGGGTCTTAGACAGGTACTCTCCCTCTGCCGCTCAGAGCTCAAGCCACTGGGTAAGCGACACGCTTGGAACGAGATGCTGACCGTAGCCAGAACATGTAACGCGCTTAACACACTTTTTCAATCAATTTTCCCTGTGGTCCCAAAACGAGCACGATTGCCGACGCGTCCAATGACGGCCGGCAAGGGGGCGGGATTGGGGAAATCCCCAAGAACACCCATGTTTGAGGGACTTTCCACCCTGTTTTTGAGTTTCTGAGGTAAGTTCGTTTATTATTTCCACATGGAGGCCACTATTATATCTATCCACTAGGCTCGTGTTCCCTCAGAGTAGTAGATGGCTTGAAATTATTCGACCCCCTCCTGACTGTTATGCTTTACAGAGCAATGACGTGGGGCGCTGATAAGCATCAAGATACCAGTCACACAATTGAAAAGGCTACCAGGCATGATGAAAATGAGAAAGAGTAGCTTATATCATGTCGCACTGATTAGTCTTATCGGGGAAGGCCTACCCTCCAGTTTCTAATTAGCAAAAAATCAATGGTGAAGGAAGTTATGAGCATTTCAATGATGAAAACTCTTGAAAATCGGACCACGAACCCCTTGAAAACGGAAAAAACGGAACTACTTCTTCGTAAAGCGTTTGAATGTTGAAAACCGGCGTCGTGCACAGAAAAAAAAGAAACGAACAACGGGACCGATTTATATATTGACATGAACATTTGCAACAGTTCACAAAAAGCCCGGCACTGTTCACACATGTAACACCAAATAAAGGGGTTGGAAGGGTCAACACCTTCTTTTTGCTGTAACTTTCATCAATCGCAAGTATCGGGGTTTGATTTATGATATCTATTCTATCACTGGAGCCATCGGCGCCAACCCGATAGATTATCCAAAGATACTTCGGCTGTATAAGCTCATATACTACATCAAAGGAGATATCATATTCGAACGGAAACACCAGATTACGAATATGACATTCGTTTTTGTTGTTGGCCGCTATTCGGCGCGCTATTTCACTAGATAGGTATAGGATAGAACTAATAGATGAACAGAAGGCTTCAATTATACACACACCAAACGACGGTCAACTTTTGCCACCACGGTGCGTGGTTTACGCCACTCTGGCAGCTTTCTCACCCATACACAACCCCCCTCACCTCAGAGCTCAGCCTCCTAGAACTCATAAAATAACACAGCCACGAGCGACCCAACTCAGACCACTCACGCGCACTACCACCCAGCCACCGAATCCGCCAAACAACGAGTGCATTTCCGTGCCTCACCAGCCCCAAACTAACCCCTATAAGAAGTATGCCCACGCCCAACCCTCTTGGTGCACTATTCAGCCTGCATTGCGCCCCCAAGACCTGCCCCCAAACTGGCGCTCAACATTCGGTGGGGGCCATCGTCCGAAAAACACCACGCGCGATGTCCAATCCAATGATACAGGCACCCTTGATGACCTACCCATAGACCGAAGTTTCAGCGGAATTTATTTCCTGCACGCCCATGCACCACCGTCGGCCCCGTTCTAATCACCCGTCCCCGCACCACATTGCCGAAATCCCTTCTGGGAAGAGAACAATTTGAGGTTTTCAAATTTATATTCCATTTTAACGTGAACGCGAAAGGAAATGTGAGAAAAACGTCATAAAGTTTTCAACACAATTCATAATTACATTGAATGTACTTCAGTTTTAAGCTCCACAAAAAAGGGAGATTTGAAGGTTTGCGAAACACATTCCTGGTGGACTTTCTCGGCAAGCACTCAGCCTTCTTTCACGGCCCGACTTCACTCACCTACTGACCAATGGCAATATTTGGAAGTGCCTACATCTAATAGTGAATTGCAAGTTAGTCGATTCCGTCGCTTCTGAAGTGGAGCAATATGCGCGAAGCTCTCAGCACCATGACAACAGATGCGAGTTTTTGGGTGCTTTTGGCCATCGTGGATCGACACCACATTTCTGCGCACTCACCCCCCGCACTTTGCCTCCGGCCAACCCACTACATAATCCCACCCCCCCCGCATGCGCCACACACGCCCCGTCTCTTTGCAGCCAGATCCCCGAATCTAAACGACTTAGCGCGAGCGCGGTAACACAGTAAGTTACTCCTCTGATTCTTCATGGGCCCGCCGCGCCGCAGCCGGAAACGAACGCCAGACACGCCGCCGCCCCAAACCACGTGCACCGCAGTCCCCGCCACGCCACCTCTCGCCTCGTGCGATCCATGCCAGACCGTCGTCTCGGTTCCACTCTACCTCCAAGGCTCGATCGCCCTTCACACCGCGCCTACACGTATGCCGCGCGACCTCCGTCTCCTTGGCCGCGTTTGCGTCTCTTCTTCGCACCGCAGACGGCGCCCCCTCTGAGACCCACCCCGCCAAGCTCACTTTACATGATTAAAACATCAAAACGGAGCGGTCCTCCAAACAAAAGCTCGCCTTGGTCAAACACCCCCCTACCTCCAGCGCTCTCCCAGACCTCGACCACGCACCCTCTGTCCTCGCCAGCAAAAGTTGCCTAACCGCCTCTTTTCTATGACATTAGGTTGGAAAAAAAGCTTCACTGCCACACTCATCCCTTCCCTCCTACAAATTTTCTTTTTCTTCCCTTCTGAACACACCTTCAACTGGCCTCTCATTTATGGCTCCCCAAACCCGGTAGAGCCTCCCCATCCCCCCGCGCTCTCACCACGCTCGAAGTTATTACGGTTCTGCAGTCACTTATCCAAGAAAATTCCAAAAACCTCGACCACTAGCAAATCCATACTCCGAGTCACTGTCTAGTACAAATGTCTACAAAACCATGGATTCGTGTCAACGACTGACACTATCTGCAATAGCTTCTAATGGCATGCCGTTCAGCGCTACAGCGTGTTTCACCTTTACCAGCGCTTCCGATCTTTTGATATTTTTATAAGAAGCCAGCAGCATCCCTCACACTCCATTGCAGGTAGGGCTCTTACGGAAACTCAACTACAGATTCTTCTTTATGGGTACCATTGTGTAGCTAGAGGTCTATGCTGCAGAACTCCAGACGCTGGCCGAAGTACTGCGTACAGGAGCCCACGTACCGGCGCGACAATATCATTTCTTTCATGAGAAAAGAAAAAAGAAAAAAAAAAAAAAAACATTTTGAATCAGCCATGATCCGAAATGAGCGCGCCGGTAAGAAATTCTGGAGCTGCGGCAAGATTTCTTACCTCTCTGAGTATTCCCTGGTCGAGCTATAAATGACTGCCACCTATCCTGGACCTTAAATCATCATCTTGATGACGAAATAATTAGACGATCAACTCCAACTCGAAAGTGAGGTCGCCTCCTTTCTCGACCCACTCCGCTGGGTTTTGGCAAAGGAGCATCAAGAAATTTTCTGAGCGATGGAGACAAGTGGTGGACACTCATGGTAGATATAAGACCGGTCAGGAGTTGTAACCAAAAAAGATAAAATTAAAATCAAAAATTTGAAAAAGTGTTGCAGGACTTTCTTTCCAACCTAATATATACACTGCGTTTCATAATTATAGGTCCACCCTAAATTTTTGCTACCCCAAAGTTGCTGTGCATTTTTTGGAAATGCTGCTATCACCGTTAGATTCCTCATCACGGAAAACCTTCATAGTGTTTTTCTGACAAATTCCCCCTCAAGTAACCCAATTAACTTTTTTAGAACGAATTTTCACCGTTTCATGAATATCGGGCCACTCATAAAAAGTTTCCATTTCTCACGATCCGTGAAGGGAATCAGGGAAGCGGGGAAATATGTGGGCTCAGTCGACATCGAGTTTACCATACCTCGTGTTATTCGCCTCTCTTCCCAGTAACAAGCTCAAGCTAGAGCACTTACTGAAGTGGGATAGCTGAGGAGCAGAATTTCCTCCCATGTCGGCCGGCTCATACTGCATAAGCGACTATGTGCAAAATCCTGGTCAGTGCGGAGAGAAGAGTCGCTTAGGTAAATAAAGACTGCGTTTCCTTCAAAATTTAGGAGGAATTGGGTGTCTTCTCTCGAATTATACAAGGAGTCCGAACAAAGTCCGTACTGAAATGCGGCCTTCCGTGAGCAAAACCACCGTGTGGTGAGTAAGCCAGCAGAGCAATAACATCTTCAACGGATTGATGAAGAGCGTTCCAAGATTATTTGAGCGCTACAAGATCGCAAGTTGGAAAGTGGAAAAGTTTACATGCTAGGGTACAGGATGATCGCGTGAAAATCGCAGATGGTTTCAATGTAACGTAATTTCGGCGGTGAATCCCTTATGGTTTGAGGCACCTTTGAACGACTGAGTAGCTAGAGCTCGCTTTTGTTTCCGTTCACAAAGATTCCACAGGGTATCGTGAAGTTCTTTCGAAGCGAGTCTTACCATTTTTTCAACAAGGATCCCCTCTATCCTTGATTTTCACACACGATAACGCGGCTGTCCATGCCGGTCCCTCCGCGCCAGATGGAATTGCAGGAAAAAATGTGGCAGTTATCTGGTGGCCACCATGTTATCTGAATTAGATTCCAATAGAGAATCATTGGGCCTTAATTGTTATAAAGTTCCACAGCAAAGTAAAGCAAAATGGAACAGCCGAAAAGCTGAAAAGGTCGATCATCGGCGCCCAGACGAATTTCGATCCTACTGTAATAGCTAATTTGGCTACCAGCATTTCAAAACGTATTATTGTGTTCCTTATGATTATTGGGGGGTCATCCCATTATTGAAAATTCGTGACGTTTTTTCGTTATAGTAAAATCTCTCGACAAGTGATGTGTAGTCATATTTGCGAAACGGTGAAAATACGTTCTAAGGAAGATATTTTAATAATTCTGAATCGAGATTTCTCCAGAAATCAAGTATCAAGGTTTTTCGTTATGGGGAAACTATTGGTAATAGCGGCATTTTCCAAAAATGCACAGCAACTTTGGAATAGCAAAAATTAGGGTGGACCTATATTTATGAAACGCAGTGTATAGTTGGAACTTCTTAGAGCATTGCAATTTCGTTCTCAATTCGAATCTTTAGATCAAAGACAACCACCCATTTGGACTATTCGGGCGGAGAGGATCGTATTTGCGATTTTGGGAGGGAGGCGTACTTGGGGTTTGCCAGGCTGATCATCTGATGGAAAAGTGCACAGGGAGTCGTATTTGTGGAAGTTGAAGGGATCGCGGTTTCGGGCTAGGACGGTTGTCTGTTACGTTTTTGACGGACGGGTATTTGACAATTTCTACGGAAAATTCAATGTGCGACAAAATCAAATCCCCGTGTGGTCTAATATTATAGAAACAGCCATGCTGCCAACTACCCTGCCTGTAATTGCAATGTTTTTGTTGTAATCGAATTATTTTAACTTTTGGCGAAATTTGAACCCGCGGGCTGAAACTGATGATTCTTGACGAACACACGTTTTAGACGCATTTTATAAAGTGGTTGGACCGAATTCAGCACCTGCAATTGAGTGAATTTAAAGACATACCCCAGATTACACTGGTGTGGCTCTTACACACGAATGCGAATGTATTGGTGCGAAATGGGCCGGCAGTAAAGAAAAAAGGAAAAGAATCCGTCGAAAACGCTCAGGTTAAGGGCTCACTCACCTTCCTAATCGGCTGTGCTAAGGGAATGAGAGACTAAGCGCGGAGAGGAGAGTATGAGGCGAGAGAGCGCTACAGATGAGAGAGCGCCAGACAACAGCCTGATAAGAGAAAAATTTGCAGCTTACTTTGCAAGGCCCAGGTGCTCTTGTCGATTGGTTCCCTTGCATGAGAATGCCACATCTGTGATTGTCCTTTAGTGGCCTATTCTACAGAACGAAGTGAACTTTCACGCGATCTCAGCCTCGGTTGTGCCTCTAAGGGTTTGAAATATGACGATACTACGAGTATTCTGTTGACTGAATTGGTGGGTATGGCGGCAGCAGTGGACGCGAAATTCTATAGAATTGGTCATGTAAAGCCGTCTTGTAACAACAATAAACCGACAACAATGTATTCATGACAACGGCGCAGAAATACGACAAAGCGGGAATTGCCATGAGAGCACCCCACTAATTTAGAAAGAGCTGAGGTCCATGAAACGCATGAAAACTCGGAAATCGGGAAGTCGGCGAATTTTCAGTGTTGCATTGAAGAATCGATCAGTTTTGTCCTAGGATGTGCTACCATACATTTAATCGCTAAAAGCTATGCTTCCAGAAATCCACCAAATTTTTCCAAACCTTCAAATCTCCCTTTTTAGTGGAGCTTAAAACTGAAGTACATCAATGTAATTATGAATTGTGTTGAAAACTTTGTGACGTTTTTCTCACATTTCTTCTCGCGTTCACGTTAAAATGGAATATAAATTTAAAAACCTCAAATTGTTCTCTTCCCAGAAGGGATTTCGGCAATGTTGCACTATTACAACCCCAGTGGGTGAGATGGGTCAAAAAATAATTTTCGCTGAAACTTTTCTATGGGGGTTATCGAGGGTCCTGATCACGAATATGACATCCTTTTTGGCGCTGGCGCCAAATTGGCGCCATTTGGCGCCAGCTGGCGCCACAACTGATTATCACCAAATTCGCTGTAAACTTCTGTATAGGGGTTATTTGGGGCTCCTGATCACGAATGACACTCGTTTTTGGCATTCGTGCTGTTTATCGCATAGCTGCATTTCCGCTTTGTCATTTATACAGTGCGTACCAAAAGTATGTGGACACCCTGGAATCGATTCTCAGGGGTCAGCTAAAGGCTTTTATGTCATGAAACCTCCACCATTCAACTCCTAGTGGTCGATAACCTACAATGATATTTTCGGCAAAAGATTTCGTTCTAACTTAGCGAACTATTTTTCATGGAAAGTTTTTTCTTTGTATCAAAATTATGTGGACACTTTTTGAAAAACGGCAATATCTTCAGAAATCTGAAATCGGTAGGCCTACCAAAGTTTCTAGTAAGTTGAGCCATTCTGTTTGGCATGCTATGAATGGGGTCTGGATACATGTCTTGCAGATCTGTTCCCAACTAGCAAATTTCACCGACGTGTTAGGTCACTTGTGATATTACTCTTTTGTTCAATGACGTAGAGACCGCGAACCACGATACCTCTACGTTTTCAATAAGGATGAAGTCTGAGGAATACGCTAGCCGACTTGCCAATCAAAGCCGTTGCGTTTAGCATTTTTCCAAATGGAATGGTGTCAGGGACCTCCCCTGCAAAACAAGTGATTTGCAACCATGACTTTTCGAAAAAGGTTGTAGCCGGGACTCAAGCACCTCATTATAATCCTAGTCGTCTACCTGACATGTTGGCAAGCCAAACTTCAATGTCCCCTCCTTTTGGAACCACCCCAGACCTTTGATGAACATCTTCCGAATTGTCTCTTCGAGCACATCTGCGGGTCCGACCAAAGTCTCTCCAAAAACCTCAAGACCCACCCGAATAGTGAAGGAATAAGCTTCTTTCTGCCAGTCGAGTTGGTCTATGAAAGAAATTTCCACAGAATTTTCCTCGTTAATTAATCTAAATTTGTTATTTCTCAATGATTTTGTAATTTCAAAACTGATTAGGAAGAGCTCTTCACAAAACTTCCAAATCTGCTTTCAGATTGAAAATTCGTCATCATTTGAATATGTGTTCATGTTTCAATAGTGGATATGTAAGCTGCTCCAAGTCCAACGCCAAAGACCATTCAACACCCAGCTGGCTAAGGCGGCTACATTTTTTGATTTTTTTTACATTTGTACTTCTTGAACGACTTTTATGGTGAGGGTAGCAGAACTTTTTTATGAACAGTTTTGGGGAGAATTAAACAACCTTTTCATAGTTCGGCTTGTGAAGAGGGTCGTTTCATGGACTTCGGCCTCTGGTGAAATGGGGTTGTATTTCAAGATTTCTCTCGACGCCTTACTCGACCTGCTTCTCATTGATTTCCGCACTTTTACCCACAAGAAACCTGTGGAGGCCTGCCTGAAGCCCTCATCCAGCCTTAAATCAAATTTCCATGGAACAAATTCTCCTAGGTATTTTTCATTTGCTGATATTACTAAGAGCTGTTATGAAAGCTTAAAGGTGAATCTGAGAATATTAACACGTTGACGACATTGTGCAGCGCATGCGCATCACACCTTGAGCACCGTGTGGGACCGTGTGCAGCGCATGCGCTGCACACACAAATTATTTTTTTTTTCGCGCATGCGCTACTTCTTTTCTAATTTTTTGCATCTATTCTATAGACCACACCATAATATGACTAGACACGGCGAGGTTCATCGAATGGTTGAATATGCTCCTTTTTAGCGAAGGTTTTCTAAGCCTACGAATTTCCCAATTGTGTTCATTCCTAGTTTTCTTTATATTCTGACAACCTTGGTCATAAAAAAGAGTAGTAGAAGTAAGTACAGACCTACACATATAGCAAGATATATGTCTTTTTCTTTTCTTTCTCTTTTAGGGTCTCACAAATTTTGTCGAGGGAGCGTCGAGGATCCCGAATTTTTCATGCGAGTTTTTGCCACTCAAAAGGCAATATCTCTCTGCGGATCTTGAAAAATGAAAACAGTTTTGGAAAGCGGAAGGCGCTTTCTAACAGTCTGTTTAGCTTCCTTCTACATTCTTTAGTTGAGGAGATATTTGCGTCGAGGATCTATCGAGGATGATTCTCGGCCGCTCAAAAAGCCGCTCCCTTCTTCACCATTGCAAGTGTAATTCGTTGGCAACGCTCGAAATGTGTCTAGAATACATTCTTCCAACATAAGCAATAACAAAAGGGGCAATCGTCATCATCCGATTTTGTCTGGGTATAGGCCATGCACTCGAAGTTGCAGAATCGATTCAAATGTGTTATATGATCATGACCAGTTGACAAATAAAATAGTTAGATTTGAGTAAAAACAAAGAAATTTGAATTTTTTAGGGGGGGGGGAGGCGGGGAGAGAATGACCAAAGAATTAGTTCGACTTCCGTTTCGCACGTGTCCTTAGACGGAAGCCAAACTGCAAAAAAACCCTCCTTCCTGACAAAAGCTGCCTTGTAGCAAACAAATTTCGTAACTACCACAACCTAAAGAACAACTTCATTTGCCCAGGGCCTTTCCTTCACGGTTGTCGTTTTTGCGACAGCGTCCCTAACAACAGTGTCATTCTCAACGAGGTATTAAGGGGAGGGAGCGGCGGTAGATAGAGGAGGTGCCTTTGCAGCGCGTGTGCACATGTGGCCCTGTTCCTTGCAAAGATGCACTTTCATTCTTTGTACTGCTTTCAAATACTTCCTTCTCGAAGGTAGAGGAACGGAGCGACTGAACCTGCAAAGAATATTTTATATCATTTTTTCATATCCTTGTTTTCTGCTGCGCTACACCCTATCCCTCCTATCTGCACCACGATGCCACTGACGTTACTGACCCCCACGAGTACGACCCCCCATGACCCACCTTGACAAATACGACCCCCCTGTCGAGGATTTCCTCGACCGATAAAAGGTCTGGTTTTGCGCCAGGCATCATTGAGCTCTGCGAAGCCTTCTAATTTAATCGGCTCTGTAAATCTGAGTGGAAGTCCAGTACGTGAGGCATCTGTAGATCTTCTGTGTGGCATCTATCTTTCTGTCTTGAGAAATAGTCATAGAACTTTATAAACATTCTGAAGGCAATTTTTAACAACGAAATCACGTAACAATAATAGACTAGAGATAATTCGGACAAAAAGAAGTCACATTACTGACTCTATAACAGAACTAACAGAGAGGAACGGTAACTATGAACAACCCTACCGGGTCAGAATTTGCTGCGCCAACAACGGCTTCACGAGCGAGGAGCACCCACATGAAGTCTCAAAGATGTGCCTGAGATTTTTGGTTAGACATCCGGTTTCCCGAATGCCTCGATGATTTGCACCATACTGGCGTAGGTCCCGGTTGCAAAGCCTACCAACGCAAACATCATGAGCAGTATGTTGCGGGTCCAAATCCATGGCGTAAGCGAGTCCCTGAAAGGAGTACGAGTAAGGCTGTGATCCTGTAGGATAAAGGATGAAGCGTCCAGCGCTGACTGGACCGTTTTAGAGACTCCACGTATTCTACTTCCGTTCAGAATAATAGTAGCAATCAAATGCGACATAGCCTAGCAATGACTTACAGTAAAACGATTTCTCAGCACGCTCGAATAGCTCTACCGTAACCCGCGTTGGTCCCGGGGTGCACAGTGTCACACGGGATTTCAATGCGCTGAGAAATCGCTCTTC
This sequence comes from Ostertagia ostertagi, assembly GCA_036418205.1. Taxonomy (NCBI): domain Eukaryota; kingdom Metazoa; phylum Nematoda; class Chromadorea; order Rhabditida; family Trichostrongylidae; genus Ostertagia; species Ostertagia ostertagi. The sequence goes on from MU890286.1 coordinate 33,514, forward strand.
ATGACATATCGGGGCCAGCCGATGCCCACCCAAACAAGTGTTTATAGTTGGTACTAGACGAATGTTGTACCAAACTACTGAAGGTTTTTTCGAACCACGCCATCAATTACCTAGTCGACCCCGGAGAGACAGAGAAGGCTCGGTTGGGCTGGACGAGGTATCACCCCTGCTTATCACCTTACCCTTAGGTTATCATCAGGCAATTATTGACGTTCTAATAAACCATTTTCTGCTGCGGGCTTTATCATGCATTTTAATGGATTTGAACGAGAAAAAGAGCTCAGAAGCGAAATTTGGTATGCTCATGTATTGTAGCCCATAACCGAAGTGAAACATGAAAACAGAGCCGGCTATAGCTCCAATAGTAATAACTGGTCTATGTAGTTGCCGTTCCCGAAACACTTCAGGGGATTTCATGAGTCTCAGACACTCGAACGAAACAGCACTGAGGCGTGCATAACTGGTTATGCAAACCTATGTCGGAAAAGGGCGGAATGTAGTGACAAGTGGCGCGCTTACCACGCGAGCGGTCCGGGGGATCAAATCCTGGGTCGTGAGTCGCCCGGGCCAACCAAGCCTTCCATCCCTCCGGGGTCGGTTAATTGGTACCAGACTTGTCTGGGATAAAAAAACACTGACTTGTAACATCGGCTGGCCCCCGCAAGTCATTGTATAGGCCACATCGCATTCAAATGCCACTGCGAATGTACAAATGGAAGTAGAATGCGTGCCGCATCCCAAAAAGGGATTGATCAACGGCAAATGCTTTATCCTTTCTTTTAGTCGAAAAAAACTACTTTGATAACAACAATTATTCGATCAATCGGCGGGAAACCAGATACAATGAATTCCGGGCTACGGAATTCCGTAATTGGCCCTGAACGTGCCAAACGTGGATGCAGTTCATCCATACAGACCTAAAAATCGCCTCGATAAAAAAGCTTATACAAAGTAACAGCATAGTCCGTCTATCGATTTATCGTTTTTTTCGTCTAGATCGATTTAAGATCCCAAATATATATGCATAAACTACTTACAAGTACAAATTACTCCTGTCATACGTACAGCGTAGATGAGTTTCTCTTGCCGTTCAACGGCAACCTAAAAAATCTCTCTAATAGCGAAAAACAATTGCAGTGACAATTCATATCATTATGGCGCTTTGTGTGCCGACCGGATTTTACGGCACACTAAATAATCGTTGGCATGATCCGCCCACTCTGGCCCGTTTTGAGATACTCCCTCCACAAGCATGGGAACATTAGAAAGTTCAACAATCTTCCAATTTCGTCGCAACTTCAAGATAGCAAGCAATTCATACCCTCATTCTGAGCATCCTAAACCTTGCAAAACCGCCCACAACCCGTGAAACCTCGCCCACCTAGCAAATTCCGCACACCGGCATTGCTGCATTAGCAGAACAGTTGTGTTGAACACCTATTTTTATTTATTCTGTTCGTTAGTTATTTCGAATCACCCGATCGGAAGAACAACTTTGCGACACCTGGAGGGGCTGCTGAAATGTATTTCGCCAAGTTGCGAACCAGAGTTCTACCAATGTTTGCAGCTGCCTCCCCGCCCCCTTCTGCGCCCTTGTAGTTCCCATTCGTTTGACCACCTTTGTTGATGTTTTGTTCAACTACACTCAGTATTCTGCGATGTTGTCTGGAGCTTGTTAACAAATCAAGAAATATGAAACGACCCCACCTTGCGTTTGATCCATTTCTCAATGCGTTCCATGGGAACATAGAATTGAAGTGGATATGAAACTAGTATACAAGCTACGAACATCAGCTTAATCACTTGATAGAAGCTGTAAATGAGATTTTTAATAAACCACATTTTTATTCAGAAGAAAATGGCTCTTAGCCGCTGTGCAATAGCGATTTCCATTTAGTTGTACGTTAGGTCTGCGTCAGCGGTGGAGTTACTTTGCCATCAAATTTTATTTTCGTTTGAAATGATCTGACATTGCAAAAAAGCTAACAGTCCGAAATTATGAGAGAGTAGCAAATTTGCCATAACAACAGTGCTCTAGCTCCACCTACTCAGAGCAAGCCCCGCCCAATATATGTAGGCATTTCCCCATGGGCTGAGCTGATTGTCCACTTTCCAAACCCATAAAAGTAATTGATTAGATAATGTCATGAAACACTTTGACTCAATCTCAAAGGCATGGGGTGCGATTGTTGAGAGGCGGGGCAGGTCTGAAGATGTTATTGTGGAAGGGAGCAAGGCAATAAACCAATAACGTCCGATATAGTCCCATGCTTTCATGGCTTAATGATGTTATCAAAACAGCTCCGCCGTTCAGCAATCACGCTTAGTGTCTTCAAGTATGCACACTAGATTTCAAAGGCAAGGGAGGCACTTAGTGGCGATGCTGCTGAATTCGCGGTTGGGATTACCCACAGATGGAACCACACCCAAATCAACAAAACCATCCTTCTCCCGCCACCATTTGATAGACACAAGGATTGTTCATGAAGGCGAAACAGACAAAAACTGATTCGTTCTCGAGCTGACCCTCGGAATACGTTGTGAGGACTAAAATCAAAGTTGAAATGCCACTACGATTTTCAATGAAAATCGAATGCGTGGCTCAACCCGAACTGGGCTTTCATACATTGGATAAAAATAGCCACTTGATGATGCAGACACAGTTATAGCATACTGATTCAGGCCAAATCCATGTACAGTACAAATCATGGTTATCAAATCAACTTACTTTGTCTGTGGTAAATTCAACGTGAGAGTATCCATAATGTCGTTGCCAAACCGCAAATATCCAAAAAATCTGAAAAACAGTGAATGAGCGTAGATTAAACCTGGGAAATATTACCGCATGTAATCTTTCTCAACTGAATATTTTACATGATGTGTTTGCGAGTTCATAAAAGTCAAGAAATTGAGCAAGACTTACCCGACGGTCATATACAGAACGAGTACAAGTAGGCATGCAGTGTTCAGTACACCATTGTGAGTGATGAAATGCAGTGGTTCATCCATTTGATTCTCAATCGGCAGCACCTAAAAGTATGTAGTTCTTGCTAAAGGTGTAAGCGGGCCATGGTGATCCGCTTTGAAGATGGCACAACGGCTAGAAACGTCGCTCTAATCCTTCACAATCGACAGGATCCATT
>MU890290.1:0-27115 GCA_036418205.1 Ostertagia ostertagi
ATGGTACCAGACTTGGATGGGAGGGAAAAACACTGACTTGGACATCGGCTGGGCCCCCGCAAGTCACTTTGTAGGTAAAATTGCATTCAAATGCCACTACGATTCTGAATCGAAGCAGAATGCATGGCGCATTCCGAAAAGTGATTGTCTGACGCCGATTTCTTTACCCTTTATCATTGTAGATGGAACCGCCTCAATAATTGGTATTTTTCCCCTACAGCTGCGGCATCACGACTTCCTCCGAATATGTCCAAAGATCTACTGCAGTAACAGTAAGCCCCAAGTACTGTTTGTATTGCTCTACATGCCTTTTTGCACCCGAACGCAGTGGAGTCGTACTGCCGTCAGGAAGTTCTCCGCGATGCGATGAGAAGGCGCGTGGCGACTGTTTTCACTTCATAGAGGAGTGACATTTTCCAAAGGTTTTCCTCAAAGAAACTGTCAGTGTTCTTCTTCCGACAGGAAATGTCATGAACTATGACGTCTTCCTCTCAGTTGGTGGATTCCCAATCGGCACGCCTCACACCTATCGGTTGTCGGCGATCTCCCAGCCGCGGTTTCGATTTCGCCTTCTTCGTGGTTCTCCTCGCCTTCTCCCGGAATCGTCATCTCCCACTTAGCGGACCATCTCCATATCATACTGGGTCATCTGGCGCGAATTCCAATTACAACAAATACTGACGATTTCTCTCCATTGTTCTACTTCTGTAGAAATTCGCCATTCGCCAACAGTTGCGACGTCACCGACGATATGGGCGTTAATGGTTCCAAAATGGTAATGCCATTGTAATGTTCACGAACTTTCTTCCACAATCTAGAATCTTTTTTAAGATAGATTCTATAATTCTACAGATATTTTTTTAATAATCTTCTTTCCTATCCTCTACTCTTTCCGAACTTAGCCAGCATTTTTTTCGGGAATTTGTTCTTCAAAAATTATAATACGGCATTTCCATCATACAGAATGAGAGCAGTACTTCCAAAACACTTCTCGAACATCAGTTTTGTTATGTTTATTTTCATAAGTATTTTGGAACAATTTTCAACCGCATCTCTTTGATTTTAAATATTTCAGACAACTACAAAGCCGTACGTGGAATACAAGGATACTCGTGAGTTTTCCTCTCAACAAACGGGGAATTTGGCGGGGATCCGTTAAGATTTACGATTTTCGCATTTTCTTTGTTATCGGATCACCCCGTGATAGCTTTTTTGTATTATTAGCTCACAAGGGAGGTCTTCAAGGACATGGAGCGCTTTTTCCAAAATGATTTCCTGCACCTCGTAGAATTCATGCCGAGGAAACACAAAACCATGGTCCGTTTTCCTGAACGCTTCTAGGAAGGTCAGAATAGTGGAGAAGAGATGGTCCAAAGTTCGATCCTCCGTGATGTCTAATTTTTGCAATTTATGTTGGCGCCTCCAAATTGTGTCCAAATGGCACCAGCGTCGATTAACATGTCATCCTCGTAATTTGGCGACAATTTGGAGGCTCCAACATGGATTGCAAAAATTTGTCACCACGGCGGATTGAACTTTGGACCATTTCTTCACCACTGTTTTGAGGTTCCCAGAAGTGTTCAGGAAAAATGGACCATAGTTTTAGTTCCTCGCAAATGAGTCTCTACAAAGTGCAGGAAATCATTTTGTCGGTCAATGAACCTGAAGACCCTCTGTCAGCCTTATAGGTTTGGGCCAAAATTTATTCACATTCCCTATTTATTTTGTAAGTTTCCGTCTGAGGCGTTAGTCTTATACTGCCAACACTGGTGTGACTGCATAGTTTACTGCTCTCATTGTTTTACTTCATATGTGGGCAACTTGACACCATATAATTAACTTTTTATAATTGCTGACTAGAGGTGATAAATTGTTTCAAAATGTGTAATTTCACCGGAAAGGAAGTTTGAAGCTAGCTTTGAAAGCATGATTCTAATAGGTTATCCACCAGTATTTGAAGACATTGCGCCCCAGTAGTAAATTGTACTGAAGTATGTATTAAAAGATTCAGGGACTCAAATGTTACTTTCGATTTTTCCGAACTTACAGTCCATTCTTTAGATAACGTCGACCTCACCGTCGAGCTAAACAGGGAGCAGAGAGGACAGGTGAGACGACTTCTCTTTCTCAACCCGTTGAAATCCCCCTCACACAGATATAGTAGCTAGTAGCGGTCAAAAAGTTCCCGGAAGCGGTTTTCTCGGATCAAACTTTTTCTCTAGAAGAAAGTCTGGGAGATTATTCAAGGATTTCTCTCAGATGCGTTGAACGGACATAGATTCGAAATGCTATAAGGCGCAACATATCAACTATAAGGAGGGGATGAATAGGCCAAAAGAAATTACATGAACGAGATGACCGGAACTTGTCGCATACTTGTTGAGCGCTGTTGTAAGCAGGGTTGGGGATTTCCTCGACCATGGCTCTCTACTGTGCGAGAGTAATGTCGAGAGTGAATGCACGTGCAGGAGAGCACAGACGGCTCGCGGCTGGCGAGAGTGAATTTGCGCGCGGGAGAGCGCGATTGAAGAGGCGAAAATCCTCGACGAGCCGTTGCCGTTCCCTCGACCGATTTTCACCTCGATTGTAACTTTCGAAACGTCCTTGAGCAGGATAAACGGCCTCGCCATTGGTTTCATGTTGTATTTGTGGCGGAACAATAGATTGCAAGCCACTACCCTAATTCATTGCGCTATATAGGTAGGCCATGAAAATGTGGTGCGATAAAGCCCTTGGAGCGATAAAGGATCGAACATTCGGCGATTTGATTAAGTCCATTTTCGGATGCGCCACGTTTCTAGTTTTACTCGGAATGATAATGTCATTGGGATGCGTTTATGCCTATATACTTGCGAATTTGTCGGTTCCAGCCGTCAACAGACCAGTGCTACTTATCTCCCCAGACAACCTTGTAATAGCTGACAGATTTCCTAATTCAATTCCGCGGCACACGTTTTAATGAAATCCAATCCGGAATTTGACCTTCTGGGACGTGATTCTGGGCTCGATTGGGTCATCTGGTTGAGGTTCAGAGTCGAGTGAGCATCAATCTCATCAAAGCTCTCGATGATGGCATTACCATTTTTACTAGTGATCGCGACCCAAAGCAATCGCGCCGCGACCCTATCGCACTGGAAGGCTCCACCCGTTTATCTTTGAGCGATGATTATTCTTTATCCACAAAGCATCCTTATTTGCCAGGTGACAGCGATTCGCTACCCAGCAACAAGGAGAATTGAAACCGTTCCGTCTCCAGTGGACGACAGTCGGGTAAGACTTTACATCTATTTTTTCATGACCTTCCTAACTCCATACTTTTGCTCGTTTTGTTGCAGCTCCCCAGCCGTCATTTTACCAGCACGGAGCTTTGCTTTCAGGGCGCCACCTTTATTTCGCATATCAGTCACCACGTTCAACCCCCACCGTCGACGACGACTGCAACTTCGAGAATAACGGCCGTTGGCGCTCAATCATCCACAGGTCCGGAATCGCGGCAAGAGTCATGCCTCCCACTACCGTCTATCGCAACAGTGGATATACCGTTCGATGAATCACCCGCCGCATATCAGCCGAAGAAGGTGATCATCCTGTGTCTATCTGTTACCGTAGTATATCTATTGATCATCTTTCTCGACTCTCATTTATATGCGTTTTTAGGAGGAAAAACGTCCGCACTGTGACGGTGACTATGGGCACACATCCGGTGCAGAAAGGCCTGGGGATTCTCGATTCACATGCAGCGTGACGTCCGACCATCGATAGCGTCATAGTCAGCTCACCGGCTGATCGAGCAGGACTTCTGGTGAGTGCTGTGGTTCCAATTGTCCACTGTGGCACCGTTATACTAATAGGATTGAATGGTACAGAAACATTACACGATGTATCTTTCACTTCAAAAGCAAGCCCCGGGCTGAAAGTGAAGTACAGGAGCGTTTGATAGTGACGGTTGAGGTGCGAAGTTGAGTGAAAGTTGAAAACAATACAAGCAAAATCATCGAAAACGCTAAATTACAGGGCCTAAAATGGCGAAACTGAAGTGAGGGCGAGATCTGAATTAATTACGAGAACAACACCGTGCCAGGCGCACTGAGTTTCCACATCAACGCGATAGGTGGGGAGCGTTCGCAACAAGGGCGATGGTGCCAGCCTCTGAACGATTGAAGTCGGAGCCGTGAATTGGCGACGGATGTGTCTTTGTAGGGAGGACAACTACGAATTCCCTTCGCGCTATCTACTACGGGGAGGCAAACCCGGGCTTGCTCTAATCATTTAGCCCTGACCGGCGACATTTTGTGCAACGGACTTGACATGACGTTTTGGTAATCAGACCAGCAACAATTCACTCCCAGTGTGGTTCCTTCTAGTGATTGCAATCCCATGGCTTGCATGTAAACTAGAATTGCATAAGTTCAAATTCTGAGAATAGGTCAGGCACGAGAAAAGCTTTTTTCACGACTGAAGAACAATAATTTTAGATCGGAGATCGTGGTGATTTCCATAAACGGTGAAGAACTCAAGGATAAATATCCGTCGGCGATCAACCGCATGTTACACGAAGCTGCCAGATTGGGTGAAGCTGAAGTATGCATTGAACGAAAGGACGGTATGTTGGATAGGTACGTTTCAAGAACAAACGAGTCTTTCAAACATACGGGGGGGGGATACTAGACCTAAACCAATGTGACAAGCCATTTGAGCGAAACATCTTCGAAATACGTGAATCGAAGAAATGTAACGTTTTTTTTTCTTCGAATGTAGGAGTTTCGTTATTCAATTGTCTGCCTATTTTGCATGCCTATGAAAGTAGGAGCTTGATCACTCCAAAAGCCGTGCTAGACTGGGCGAATAGAGCGATTCACTAGTACGCGGTCACGTCGCGATCGTTCGATTGGCTGGTACCGTAACCTACGCCAGCGCATCTCCCTTCGCACTGTCTGACACCGGCCCTATGTAAGCTTATTAGCTCATAACCAAGATGATTGAGCCTCCACACAACTGCTCTGTTGACGTTCATCCAACTGCTTTATTGACAAGTTGATTTTCAATGGGAACTTTGAAGTCAAGCAGTTTTGTCTAGGTTAATTCTCTTTTGAGATCTCTTGAAGTTAGTCGGTGTTGCGTGCTTGGTGGACCGTGAAGTATTCATGACCGTTTATTACCTGAGGTAAAGCTAATTTTGCAACCGGGTTCATTTTCGTTGTGGGGGTGAGGGGGTACATCAAATTGAGGAAGGAACTCAGGTCTGTTCTCCCTGACCCTTTTCACCTCTATGAGCTGCAAATGTCGGCCTACATTCGGCTCTGCTTTTGAATGCCCCTCTGAGAAACCACCTGTGCACATATCTGATTACTAAAGGTAGGGTTTGAACAATATTTCAATTAGTTTGAAATCTAAGAAAAGTAGCAGAGCTTGGGTAAGCGTGTTAGTTCCCACTGATTTTCCGCATGATCTCAACCAGCAAGCCATGGAGGATCCACGTTCCTATGTTGGAATCCTGTTCAAGTTTTTTTTTCTCAGTCGTTCTCATTTTATGGGTTACTATGTTTTTCATATTTTTCCAATACCATTTTATTTCCAACACCACACGATACCGCATATGTCATTTTATTCCCGGCATGGATCTAAATTTCCTTCCAATCAATTTTTAAATGCATGGCGCACTCCGACAGAACTTTCCTGTTGTAAATGTCCTGAATGCTTCTTTTCTTCTATCTTCCCTTTTCACGTTTCAGCAAAAATCGCTCAAGTGAAATCGATCACATCGGTGGAGAATTTCGACAAAGTTCGTTCGGTGTTCACCGAACAGAAGACGATCGATTCCTATGCGGAGTTCAACGGAAAACACAGCCGAAGGCATGCTGCGTATCTCTTCTTTTACGCTTTCTATCTGTTTGAGCCCAATTATTTGTTCTGTCCTTTCTGGATATTTTTTCATTCTGTTTTGCATGCCCCTCCTTTCTCCTATAGGCGAGCAGTGTTTCCATTAAGGGTCTTCTGTCATAGCGTTAACCTTAGTTTAGTCATAAGAAGAATGTCAAAAATATGGTAGGCAGGGGAAAAACTAAAGGTGAACGAAGCTCTGTAGTTTTTTCCCACATCTTTCCTCGTTGAAGGCGTTTCTGCGTTGGCCCCTCCAAGAACGCGTGTGGTCGCGGTGCGACGCTGTACCTGCTCTGATTGCAGTCCAAAAATTTTCAGTGCAATTGGAATTATTGCGCTAGTTTTAAGTTAAAGACATTCACACTTATTCTGGAACAATTGATTATAGCGCGTCAAAACGGCCAGATCAGCGTCAGTTGAGGGAATACAACTCCCTACCTCGATCGACGTCTACTGGAGTGGTTTCTCAAACGAGAAGAGATAGCTCCACCTCAGGTAAAATCACATGTTCACTAATCTTTACACAAAAGGAGTTATGTATGTAGAAAGGCGGTGCGCTCGACGGTGGCCATTCTACGCCACGCATTTGACTTCCTTTTATGATCACAGCGACATTTTGAAGGTTTTGCGGTTTATAACAGATGGATTGCGGGAGCAGCTGAAAGTGCAAGTGTATATTTTTCCACCCTTGCAAGACAATTATTTACTATTAGTGAGTCGGAGACTGCGGCTTAACGTCGCGGAAGAAATGGGCTGAGGCGACGTCCGGTACACGTTTTTTCTATGAGTACCTAATGCACAGGTGCGCTCGCAGGTTGTTAGTGTGCTGCACGGTGACATGTGCTCGTTGGGCAATGCCAGTAGCGTTTGATAGTCCTCATCCCCCCCTTTCCCCCCCACCCCCATATTGGGAATGATCCTTGGATTGCAGCTACGGCCAAAGGCATTTACGCCAATTCGCAGAGCAATGGAAAGCTGACGAGAACTAATAGTAGTGCTAGACGCGAAAAGGAGGTGTGCATTTACATTGAGAAATGCTATCACGAGTATCTTGTGTAAGTCAGCAGATCAAAAGCCCCAAAAGGAGCGCCATTTATCTCTTTCGCTGTTGCTCAAGTCAGAAAAGGGACTTCGGGAACGTTAGGCCTGGGCGGTAACTTCAGCCATTCACTCAATTCAAGTCACTGCTAGGCGGTGTATTGGAAAGATGGTTGCCTTGTTTTTGAACCAATCGGTTCTGCGTTATAGTGTGTCAATAGGTCCAGGTCGGTTTCATTTATGTACATCCTTTCCAGGCACACCAACGCGCTCGGCTGCTGTTTCTCCAAGTCGAAGTTATCTTGAGAGCAGAACGAGTACACGTTCCGAATACAGAACTTCGAGCGGGCCATCTTCTGATTACAAGTAAGTGGGCGTGGCCTTCTGATCAGATGCTGGTTTTCAGTCAAAGAGGGCTATTGTGGCACGGCATGTCAATCTGAACCTTGATAACGCAAAGGAATCTGAATTATTTCTCTGTATTGTAGATGGAATGTGCCTTTGTAAATGAGGCGCTGTAATAAAAAGTAGAACCAGAATATTGTAAATGCGCTATTACGTATGAGGCAGCATACGCATAAGGAACAAAAAGAAACCGGCTCAATCAGCTGTTGGGTGAACTTTCATTAAAACACTCTAAAACACCTCACAAATACAGTACTCCATTCAGGGTGACATCAATGCACGAAAAAACTGGTCCAGGTAAATTGACAGATTTCGTGCCAGAAAGTGAACGAGCCGATGGCACAGGCCAAAGGCAGGAAAGGAGAAGGAAAGGTGAGCCGTCAAGCGATAACCTAATCCACATTGTTTGGAAAAACCTCATTCTTTTCAGAATTTTCCTATCGTCGTGCTTCTGATGAGGAACCGCGTCTGATACGCAATTACGACTTACCACCAGCAACGCCAACAACCACAAGAGTCACTCCAATTCCCGTTACGGTGAGCTTTCTCGTATTCAGTGGATTCAATTAAAGGCGGCACGACGCGATAAAATTCAAGAAGGGCTCGGTGACGCTAGTGGTGCTCCATGCGTATGACAGGAGTCCAAAAAGAAAGAAAACAGAAAATACGCAAGAAACGGGACCCCTTTTTGTGCCACGTTGGTTTTCACTCCATGGACAGGGTAATAGTCGGAAATTGGACGTAGATATGAACGGAGTTGCAAACGCTTCTATGGAACATGCACCAAATTTGCGCTCCAATTTGAGCATTTGCGCGCTGCCAGCATGCAGCTCGTCTAAATCAACAGGTCAACTAGTGGGCAGATCGTGTTTTGGGAGGCGGGGGGGGGGGGAAGGGAAGGGGAAGCGCTTTGAAGTCCTGCTCAGCAACCAGCGGTCCTCTCGTTGCGGTGAGCATAGTGGCTGGAGGGCGGTGCGGTTTTAATGATTTCATTGAACGTCATTGGTAAACCAACGCCCCCCCCCCAAGTGCGCTGAGGGTCTTGTGAAGCAATCCCTGGTATTTGTTCACGACTTCTTTCATTCGTCGTAAATATTTTGTGTTAAAAAATCACTTAAAAAATGAGTTACTCAGATTATTGTATTGATTTGATAACTACCGAAATAAGTGGCCTAAAATACAAAATCCAGACTTCACCGTATTCTGGGCAGCGACGCGTCATCACAGAAAGCGATTCTGTGAGTGCGGTCCCGAAACGATCAACACTGCCGCGTGATGTGAGTTTAGGCACACTTCGACTTTTTCCTAGTAAAATTGTTTCCAGGGTCTCATCCAGTAAGGGGGCATGTGGTGTGACAGTTCTTGCCGGCTACAGAAATTCCAATTTTTGCAAGGGGAGGGAATCCCCGGGGTGCGTGAACCATTTCGCTTAACTTTTACACCCACCCCGGAGCTTCCCTCCCCTGAAAAAAGTGGATTACTTCATGCAATGAACTGTCGCAGCACATGCCCCCCTTACTGGATGAGTCCCTGTTTCCAACTTCATTGTAATTCATATCAATGAGTTCACTATCGTTTTAATGTTATATTACTGAAATTCTAATTTATCGCTCGAGCTGGGGCGGATTTTTTCATTACTGCAAGAAGAGCTACGAGGAAAGCGCAAAGAAAATAACGATTCTACATTTGTTTCGCAACATTGCAACGATTCCTTCGTTCTTGCACTTCAGCAAATATTTCCCTATCATGGTTTTTAATAGGACCAGCCACATCCAAAGGGTCCTGAGACGCAAAAACTGCAATATTTCATAATTTGAAAGTAGCTTGTAATTCTGAAAACATCGAGTATTACTTGAACATGGACTGTGCAAAAATTCGGAAAAAAAGCGCAAAGGATGAGATAGATTCCTTTCGATTCAGGGATTAAGCCGAAGGCGCGGCGCGTTCGGGACGAATCCTCGAAATAGCATTATTCCATTCACAACAATGTTAGATTTGACCGGAGAGCTTCATTGTCAATGTGACGGGCGCAATCGTTCAAAGAGTTTCTAAGCCATGAATATGCAACCACACCAAAACATTCACTGCTTCCACAAAAAACTGTAATCGTTCTCCCACAAAAGCTGGGAAAGGGCGGCTGCATGTAATGCCCCAGTCCGCCTACGTAACCTCCCCTTCAAAAAGCGAGAAAGTGTCGGGTGCAGACCAAACACCACAACTGACGACGGCCTCCAAGTAAATCTGGTTAGAAGTTGTTCATAGTGATAGCTGATTTCTGGTAAATGATAGTTGTAATTAGTGACAATCGATAGAATACAACTGCAACAGGCTAATCATTTCATTGGCAGAAAACATTAACATTTTGTGAGGCCGTCGTCACTTGTGGTGCATGGTCTGCACCCGACACTTTCTCGCTTTTTGAAGGGGAGGGTACTTGCGTATCAGTCCCGGTCCTAATCTCGTCTACGCCAAGTAACCGCCAACTAATACCAGACAATTAGTATTCACCACATAAGAATGGATGGAAACAGTGATTTGCACTACTAGGCAGAAATGACCCTAAGGCTTTACCTATTTAAGCCACGTTACTACCAGCTCGGGGTGGCAGGTGGACCTCTCTGGCCAGCATCTCTAAAGGTTCGTTCTCATCTCCCTCCATGACATTGTTTTAGTAGTTTACTCCCTGTTGAATGAATCTTGTAGGTTGAAATAGTGTTTGGACGGGTAGTTTCCTAAATAGCTTTCGACTTTTCCAGGCTCTGAAGAAGGTGAAAGCACCGAAACGTCGGCCAAATAAAGCTATTGACAATCTTGGTCGGAAGCTCAGTACTAAACTATTCTATTCTGAAAATATGCCAAGATTCATACAAAGTCGAACTTGGACAGCAAGTACTGAGCGTTCCTTAATGAACACTTGCAAATGGGCCATTCTCAAGATACAAGGCGGAAGGCCACCTCCCCTCGGCCGCCCCAGCGGTCTTCATCCCACTTCCCACCCATCCATGGATAACCCTTCGCCATCTCGCTCTCCCGTCTACGTGGCTAGGAAAGGATCAAGCATTTGCCGTCGATTAGTCCTTTTTGAGGGTGTAGCACGCTTTTTCTTCCATATGTACATTCGCGGTGGCACTTGGATGCAATTTGTCTTATACTGTGACTGGCGGGGGTCAGCCGATGTACAGATCTGTGTTTTGATCCTACCAGACAAGTCTGGTACCAACTATCCGATATGGAAGGCTTGGTTGGCCCGAACGACGCAGGACCTAGGGACCTTCAACTCCCCGCAAATCAAATCCTAGTCCTGGTAAGCAGCGCTACTTGCCAGTACACCACTTCCTTCCATGTGGATTGTTGGACATCATTCGTTTTGCTACGGAATCGTTAAACTTCTCTCTGCATCGCAGCCTGTTGTCATTTCACTGCCGCGAATTCCTGAACGACGATACACCCGTTGGCATATTACGCTCGTGTCGACAATAGTATTCTTCAGCTGATTCATCCCCCTCTGCCAATTGTTGCTCACAGAAGAGGCCTGATGAGTGTACGACGACGATGGCGATACTGTTGCTCTTGTACGGTCTCTCGACATGCTGAAGTTTTCAGTCGACGTCGCCGCCTCTACTGTCCAGCATGGTGCTGTGTTGGCCACCAAGACGAATAATGGTAATGCCATTCAACTTCTTTGAGCTCCATGAGGGCAGCGTTTTTCACACCCTTTTCAGAGTGCAAAGGCCCTTAATGGAGGCGGTGCTTGGTATGCTTGTTATAAGTGGCTAAATCTTCGTTTCAATGAGGCCTCACAATTTCAACGTGCAACGATGCGGAGCTTCGAAGCGCAGCGCAACGGCAAGGTGCGCGACCAATGAGAGCACACACGGTGCTTGTTCAAATCCGCCAAGTACACGTCCTGCGACTCATGCAAATATAAGCCTTGCTTTAATTGTAATTGTCACAATGAGGACTTCAAGCGTTGGTTACATAGTGTGGGTCTTCACTTACCATGTGCTTTGATGGGTGGACCCACATACTGAACCCACACCGGAAAGAGAATTTCAGAACTGTTGGGACTTCTTGTCTAGTGGCATAACTCCAAAGGAACGCGTCTGCTGCTCGTCTGTCGCATATTAAACAGTTTCGGACGACTATTTGAGCTGGGATGGAAGAGGTGTGGTGGCGAGTGGCGCTGCTTACCATGCGCGCGGTACAAGGATCAAATTCTGGGTGGTGCATCGTCTGCGCTAAGAAAACACTGGCTTGTACATCGGCTAGGCCCTCGCAAGTCATTGTAGGCCAAATCGCATTCAAGTGGTTTCTATGATCCTGAATGGAAGATAGAATGCATGGCGCATCCCAAAAAGGGATTAATCAACGTCGAGTGCTTTATCCTTTTATATTGGCTTTTGATGTTCTATTGCTATCCGGCCAATAGCGTAGTATTCCGCATTATGAAACTTTGCTCCCATTATTGATGAAAATTAATAATATACGGAATAAAATCCCAACAAAATAACAACGATACTATAATAATTAGAGTAATTATAGTTCTAAAAAATCAAGAAAAATATTAAATTATTGATTCAAAGAAAGTGTTCAAGACTAATTGCAAGATTCCAGACTGTAGAAAAAGGTTTGATCGGAAATTTTTTAAGTGAGTTTTAACGGATTTCCTGTTGATTGCAGCTCCCCTTCAGATGAATTCTTCTTGTTTTCTCGTTTTTCTTTTTCCTTTCTTTCTTTTTGAGACCTTTAAAGTTACGATATTTCAATTATTATAGTAATTATAACATTGCCCCCTTCGCTATCGTCGGTATAGCCCTACCGTAGTATGAAGGTCGAAGGGTTTCTTAAACCTGCAATTCCTCTTCCATCTCATGGTGAACATTCGACTCCATTGACACTCACTCAGTATTTTGTTCAAACCTGAGACCTTTCTTTTTTCGGACCTTTCGGCCTTATTCTGCAATATCTGGAATCTTGCACAGCTTGAAGTCGTTCTTCAAGGCAATAAGTAAATACCTAACTTTCTAGAACTATCGTCACGAATCACTGACAGCTACGATGTCAAGGTAATACAAGTATAACCCGGAAATCCACATAATCATTTGAAAATGCACTTCTTCCGCTCCTATAAAACCGGTGCTTATCATTTTTCTATCTATATTTGTAAGTGTACTCAGATATGGCGCATAGAATTTGAGAATCAAGGTGGGCGAAAATCCATATAGAGAAAAAAGCTGCCAAAATAGGAGTTTTTCGGAATCCATCGTCATCATCGAACCTTACTCCGGTCGTCCCTTAATTTCAAATCATATTCACGTCGTACATATTGAAAATAATGAGGATTCTAGAAACGGGCTCAGTACCCTTTTTTGATTTCTAAACCTGGTAATTTCTTGCGAAATGGAACGAAAGTAGTAAATGAGAAGAATATCACTGATCAGTTTTCTGCTTAGCTTTGCGTTTGGGTTTTGCTTTGAACGTTTTTGCCGAATGCGAGCGCTACGATATTATGCTCCGACCCAATATATGTTGCGTCATGCGACAATCGTCGAAAATGTTGGTCTTTTATGCATCAATCGCGTCCGCAATTCTATGATGGACGTGTTCACGGCGTATCCCATTGTTGCGGCGCGATTTCCCGCATGCATTTGATTTCAAGTGCTTTTCGACAGTGACGAACTAGTTGAATGGCCGCCGCCACGCGCCTCTGTAAATAATTTGCAAGAGGCGACGATACATCGCCACTTAGAAGTCCTATTTGTATCGATTTTATTTCTTTGACATTGAACAACTATCGAGCAATATTTTTACTCCTGACTCATTGGTTGTCAGCTCCGATAACGCATAATGTTATACATGTTTCCCCGACCAATAATCCCCACATGACAACGACATTCCCCCAAAATTGATTCCATTGATTTTTACTGAACAAGGTTGAAATTTTCAAAGTATTTATTGAAAACACTTTACATTTAGTGAGATTGTAGCTCTACGTTTCTTTTTTTCTTTCGTTTTTTACGTTTTTTCTAAATTACAGTAGTATTTCAGACTATTTTTGAACTCAGATTTTCTGCGAAATAAGAAACTTTTAACTTTTGCTATTAAGAAATATTGGCAATACTATGTCTTCAGGTGAACCCCATTGATTTTTTCAGACGCATGTTCATGAAGAAGGCCGCCATTTGGAGGATGATACGGTAGCCGGAAGATCGTACCTGGTAAGCCATGTTTGCAATTTATTCGGTGTTTTTTTATCGGGTACGAGGTAGCTTTCGGCTGGGACATCATCCACAGGACAACCCGTCCAGTTTGTACGAGTTCCAGCGGAAAGCTTCATCGTATGCCTGTGCACGAACCCCTTGTTTATACTTTCCTATGCTTGCGAATTCTTCAGCATGGTTTTTTTCCTTGAGCTAATGTTATCGAAGGAGGAAGACCTCAGCGTTTTTCAAATGCCTTTTGAAAGCTTCTTCCCTTATCAGGGCGAAAGCTTTGCTCCTGATTTCGTTATATTACGTGCTGTTGCGTTATCGCCGCCGATGGACGTTCCAACGTCCTACGAATTCCGTTTCCGTGACTACTTCCCTTTTGAGTAGCGTTGATTTCTTCAGTTGCAGTAGTCCGCCTAATTTCACCTCACTATTATTTTTCCTTTGTCCAGTCTGTCGCTCTTTTTTGTTCGCTGTTAGATTATGAAGACGTTCACAGAAACAATTACTATACTGGTGAAAGAATCCCTATTAACCCTAGTGAATTTGTTCGTTACCGATAGGTTTCTGCCTGGTTTAACCCAGTCGCGACCGCGCGGGATTGCGCAATAGCAGGAGAGTCAGGAGATTTTTCTTCAATAAAATTTGAGTGGATGGAGATTTCCCTGCCCAGGGCTGGCGTAGATGAATGAGGGTATGAAGATTCTTTTCAGGAAAGAAAACTTTCCAAATTCCATTTGAAACACGGCAGCCACCGGTGGATACCATTGTCCCGAGTGAGATCTTTGTCAGCCACCGGTGGCTGCCATTGTCACGAATGGGTTAAATGAGATTTCACCGGAACCAACTTCCCTTTTCCCATTGGTGTTGTTGATTCAACGAACAACGGGAATTAGTGCAATTCAAAAGCTCTTCTTCACAAAACTTTACTGATGACGTTTCGGGCCTAAGCCCCTCTTCAGGATCAACTGAAATACAGTAGCACAATTACAACACATAAAAATATTGTCAATAACGGGGCATCCTACCAATGTCGTTTAATAGAAAGGAGCGGAGGAGGACGAGGGTTGATGCAAGAAAATGGGGAGGAATGCTATGTGGGTTTTTATTTGTTGAGGAAAGCGATTGATCTCCTTATAGTCACGATGGCTTCCCTCTCACACGTAGCATTGCTTTATATCTCTATGAGCTTCATCGCGCCATCTTTATTTCCCTCTTCCGGTTTCCGATTTTGATTATCGCAAAAATGCCATGAATGGCAGAGGTGATGAACCTTTCGCTCTGCCCTTTCCCTTTCAGCTGATTTGCCGTGATGTTTTATTGTCAGCAAAACAGTAATGTTGCCATCGTCACCCCAACATCAATGCATCATACAATTCACATCGCTGTGAAGGGCTCATCGCGTCGGCAAGGGATGATACAACAGAACACATTTCCTGCATAACTTTTCCTTTTGCTATTCGTCCCTTTTAACGGTTATTCAATACAGCAAAAGGCTGCAATGAACAATGGTAATAGTAGACCATGAAGCGAACTCTAAGCAAAGGGAAAAAACTAAATCAATGGTGAGCACTATAGAGAGAAGAATATCGTGTAGCGGGCTTGGCAAAAAAGGTGGGGAAGGCATAGAGGCTATAGGTGCCACACTATGCTGGCAGGGCCCTTGGAAATTGACCAACTCCCCCCGCCTATACCCTCTAATTCGGAAAAGGAGAAGAGCGTTGAGTGCAGACCATACAACACAAGTGACGACAGCCAAGAGAAGAGGCCTTTTCTTTTTCTTTTTTCTTGGCCGTCGTCACTTGTGGTGTGTGGTCTGCACTAGACGCTCTTCTCGTTTCCGAAAGAGGCCTCTGGGGTTGCTCAAATTCACAACCCGAACCACGCTTTCAAGTGGATAAAATCCCTTACTCGATATGGGAATCCACTTCGACGACACGAAGGGCAGAGTTGTACTTACCCCGAGATCTTCCTCTCCGCAATAATTGGCCGCGATGCGATCCGTACTCTACGCGTGTTGCACCGGGACATTGGGTCCCCCCCAACTCACCAGATTCTCTCGCGAAACGCATTTAGAACTATATATCTTTATTTTCAAATTTCAGAGAATTATGAAAGGCAGCACCGCGGGTAGTAGAATGTATATGAAGGGCGCCTTCTTCTTTCAATACTTTCATAATTCTCTGGAAATTTTTGAACTTTTTTCGAACATTTGTTCCATCGTTGGGTTGGATAGACTCTCTGAAAGCGGGAAGTCGTTCGACTGAAAAGGCACACCCCACGATGAATTTTGGGTGCATCAATCTCTGGTGAATAGGGCTCTGCTGTCTACGAAGGACGCAGACGTCTCTTCCTCCCGGCTCGAAAAAGCGCAACGAGGGCCAGAGCTTAACCAAAACCGCTTCCAACACATTTTTATTCGTTCCCCCATAGCCAGTGGGTCTGCCTTCTCGAAAGATGGATACTTTTCTTTTTTTTCTTCTCTGCTGGTCCAGTGGTACCGCCGCCTCCTTTTCCTTGTGCAAGAATTGCACCAATTTGATCCGTGGAGGAGTGCTATCAGGAAGGGATTTCACTTGAAAATGAAGGTTATTATATGTGCAACCGTCTGCCCATGGCCTCAACGATCTGTTCCTTATTTGGAATAGGACTCGTATGTCGCACCTCTGCTTTTCTAAACTCCGGAAGGAAGTACTTAGAAGGCTTGGCTGATTTTGGAAAATTCAAATCCCAGCCCGTGCGCGTGGTAATTGGACCTCGCTGTTGCCCATTTCCAGGCGCTCATGCCCTTACAAGGGAGGTCTTTCAGGGCAAGGTGCGCTTTTTCAAAACGGTTTTGTGCATATTGTAGGGACGCATGTAGGGAACGCAAAACCATGTTTCATTTTCGCTGAACGGTTATAGCAGTACCAAAAGAAGCATAAGGTACTGTTAAGGGTTCGATCCCCGTGGCGACTAAATTTTGCATTTGGGTTGGCGCCTACGGTTTGGTGCCAAATCGCGCTAAATATCAAATCAGATGTCAAATTCATCGTCAGGACCATTTTGAAGCCAACAAGTGGCCGCCAACCTTGATTGCAAAATTTAGTCGCCGCGGGGATTGAACCATCAAGAGTATTATTCACCACTTTTTTGGTACTACTAAAACCGTTCAGCGAAAACGAAACATGGTTTTGTGGTCCATACATGCGTCCCTACAACATGTACTAAACCGTTTCCAAAAAGCGGCCGATGGCAGGCGACAGCTAGGACTAAGCCGAGCAGGGTAGAAACGCAAGGGAAAACACAGATTGTCACATACTCCCTGAGGATCGTTTCCCCTCTCCAGGGCTTAGCCCCAAGCACAGTAATTGACTCACTCACTTGGTAATTCCAATCCTCTCCCTACCCCCCTCCGAGGACTAAAGCGCCCATTTTTTACATGCTACATACAAATTGGCCTGTGAAAGCTTAGTATAGTTCAGCTTTTATTTGTGGCAACAATACGAGTCTTTTCACAGAGGAAATCTTCTTTTTTAGTAGCTTCTTATAGTCCAGTTTCCTTGTTCTGGTTACAATATGTTTGCGGCACCTATCCTGTTCTGTCAGTTATTCCTATGGTTTTCATAGATGTCCTTGTATTCCTCAATTCTGCTTGTTCCGTTACTCATACAGCGTGAAGTTCTGAGATCGCATCATTTCCACATAAACCAGCTAGAAAAGTTAAAGCATTGAATTTTGACCGTCGTTTTTGATGCGCCGTGCATTCTACTTCCATCTGAAATTGCTGTGGCATTTTGGAATTCGATGGTCCATGCAATGGACTGCGGGAGAGCAGTCGACGTACTAATGTGAGTGCCTTCGTCCCCCTGACAAGCCTGCAATCAACTAACCCAGCTCGGAGGGGCCAAATGGTTGGGCTGAACGCGATACGATCCAGAATTCGCGTATGCGGACGCCTTTGGCGTGCAAAGCGACTCCACTAAACCACTTACATTGAATCAGTGAGAGTTGAATATTCGGTTGTTAGTTTAGATAGGAAAGCGCCTAAGTAGGGATGTATTGTGTTCACTACCGGAAACTTCTGAGGCACGGTTTTCGACGGACACTGCCAGGTCGTCGCTCCTGCTCGCTCGGGTCCAGGGAGAAGGACCGGGTAGGTCTGTGCCTACTCTGCAGGGGTTGATTTTTGGCAAGTAAGTTAGGTTAGTGAGTGTTTCACGCTGTGTGAGCCTGCTAATCCGTTTTGCTGTGCTTCCACTTCCTCTCGCGTGTTTTAACCTCGCCTTCTCGTTAACCCATTTCTTTCTTAATCCTCATTCTCTCGTATTTTAGCGAAAAACACTTCGTCAATCTCTATCGCCAACACCTCCTGTTGGAATACTGCGGCGATCTCCTGAGATCGGCTACTCGCCTACTTTCAAGGCCATCAGCAGTGAGAGCAGGAGCGCTGCAGCCGCTGCCTCGCGCGATTATCGCAGCGATCGTTGGACTTGCAGCTATCCGTCGCCCCATCGACGATCGCGTAGCTCGTACGAGTTACGCGATCGAGGTGGACGAGATTACCTCTACGACGACAGGTCCCTTGATCGTGACGCCTATGTTCAAGAAAAGTTGGAGCTTGACGAGATGTATCGCAAACGAACACATCAGGAAAGGGTGGGTCGTCGTGACTATGTACCCCGAACAACGGTGGTACCGATTCAGCGCGTGGGCGACGACTACCGCCGAATTCACGCCCCACGCCCCTATCACACAATGCGGTCGAAGTCAAGCGACTACATCCTCGAGAAGGACTACAGTCGCCCCGACGACTTCGCCATCTCGGACACCTTCCATCGCTTCTACGATCGCGACGGGAACTACGTGCGTCGGGACGTGCGTCGCGGCTACGACGTCGACATACGCAGAGACTACGACTTCGCGAGAGACGCAGAGCGACCAAGTTTTCGGGATTCGTGGCGCGAGCCGCGATACAGCAAGAGCGTGGAGCGACGGACTGAGGAACGCATGGAGTACGAGGAGAAGGAGAAACGCATGTGGATTCCCGAACGAAGGGTGGTGGTGGGTGTGAATTGTTCGCGTCATGTCTCATTGTGTTGTTGCATATCTAACCTTTAGTGTGTTCGTAGTGGTTTGTAGTCTCAGATTGTCCTCTGCTATGTCATGTTAAGTAATGCAAAAACTACCCTTTCGTTTCTTTTCAGTATTTGAATCTATTCTTGCTCTTCTGAAAGTAGTATCACTTCCCCAAGCCAAATGGTACATCCGAAGTCTCCAGAAAATCCCAGTCCTACTGTTTCCACCAAGACGCGACGCAACCGCGACGCATCCAAACAAAATTTTATGTTCTTGTTGCAGGAATCGCGCGATTGGCGTGACGTGATCGACCAACAGCGTCAACCTGCACCGGGTTACGCGCCCGACACACGACGTATCCGTGATGCGAGCGCCTCGCTAGGGTACGTGCGGCTTATGTTCAGCTGTTGTAGCTTTTTTTATAGAAATTATAACTTGCACGACTTGTCGTCGGGAATGTAGAAGGATCCGAAGGGTTTTCGTTTAACTATGTTGTTCTTCGCTTCTTCTGGAGAGAAAATGAGTGCATGCTAATGACACTCCTGCGTGCGAACGCGTCGCGCTAGTAGTCGCGCCGTCGCGCATCGCTTTTAAATACAACTGCTGGGAAACACTGACGGCGAAACGGCTTTAATTTCTCCTTTTGACTAAACACCGGTGGAGAAAATTGAAGTCGGGGTGGCACTTCGGACTTCGCCTGTTTGGCCGAGTCGCGTGATATTCCTTAGAAACAGAGGTCGAGCGCAAAAATTTGTTGCTGCTTCATTTTGTTTCGAAAATTTGACAAGGAAGTGCAATGAGGAACGTCAGTGGAGGAGACGAAAGCAAAAAGCATCCATACAAATACAGAAATTTCCCTTGGATGGTCGACCGCGTTTGAAGGAGAGACAAAGCGCTGCGAAGAGAGGGAAAACACGGAGAGTACGTCGTACGCGAGAGTGCGCAAACGGGTCGTATGCTGCGGTTGATAGAGTGGCGCCGCATGAGGTGATGGCCTCAAACATCTCTTGCCTTTTTTATTTGCCGCACACTTTTGAGTCGCGACAGTATCGTGGCTTCTCCCTCTTTCTCAAGGGAGGGACTGCCTCTTGGCCCCAATCCCGACCCGTGGCTTTGAAGAGAAGTAAGACCGCCGCCACACTCGGCGAGCGGACAAGCGGCGAGCGATCGTGTCGCTTCATCGCTTGTTCATCGCCGAGTTTGACAGTGGTCTAAATAACAAGCCTCACAGAAAGCAGGAAATTTTTGATGAAATTTGATGAACTCTCAAAAATTCTAAAACTTTTGTTGTTCCGAAACCATTCGTTTTTTACACCCCCCGATCCCCCACTCGATATTGAGGGTGGGGAATGGAGTGCGTCAGTTGACGGCGTCACACTTTAGAAAGAAGCTATTGGCCATTGACATCATGTACCATACCCAGGAGGATCAGTCATGAGCATGGGGGTGGTTAGGGGGAAGGAGTAGGAGAGAGTGAGGAACAGAGAGAATGAGGAACGAGTTGAACCAGTCAATCGCCTGTTTGGCCGAGGCTAACGTCACCATGCGGGCTTCCCGCATTTTCTCCACTAGTAGTACAATAATAGACTGAAATGTGGAAAGGTCATCAACGTGCTTTTCAGAAATCTTCCTGCAATAATTAATCGCAAGCTGGAAGAGACCCGAAAGATTGAGAAAGAGCGACAAACCACTGAATATGGTTATCGATCGTTCGACAGCCGCAGGGAACCGCTGCTAGGCGCCTCTTCCCACACAGAAGCATACGACAGATCCGCGGACTATGGTCGCTTCGAAAAGGTTTTGATTAGTTTCCAGTAATCAATAAATAATCCATTAAATCGTTACTTTCAGAGCTACGCACCTGATTATCGCACTCGGCACTACGACTCGTCGAGATACGGAACAGCAGAAGCACGTGGTGCGAGTGCAGCTGCGGCCGCGGCGGATTCAAGCTTTGCGTCGGATTATCGACGACGGGAACATCGCGACGTGAGCCCTAGTCCGGGTTACGGTAGACGCGAGATGAGTGCAGCATTCCGTGAGGAAGTCCGTCGCGAACCGGTCAGCAACGAACAAGTGGTGGCCGTTAGCGGAAAGCATCGCTGTGCTCATTGTGGGGACGAATTAGGTGAGGCTTTTGACAATTATCCCAAATTACTAATAACATATAATTGCTAATTATTGGGTGTGGTTCAAGGGATTAACTAGAAAACAACTTAACAGTCTTTAATTTGAAAATGAAATTCGCAAAGGAGTGTAAACATTATTTGGATAGTGAGGATGTGATGCTCGAGTTAGCTAATTACAAGCCTGACCATTTTGGACAAATCTCTGAAACAACCACGGTGACAACTCGTCCGAAATGGGCGGGGCATACCAGTATGTACAATATTGAGGCATGGGACCATGAGTCGCACCTCCCCACAGCCATCTCAGGGAACAGTAGAATTACCAACGTTTCAGTCAATGAAGGCTCAAGATCCCGAGTTGTCATACTGCTCAATTCTGTGCTCGATTTTCGATCTCTTGCCTAATCTTGTGAGTAATGCATTCGAGGTTGAGTAAGACATTGCCCTTTGACGGCTCCTACCCTTCTCGCCAGGACTGCTGGAACTCCTGTCATGATTGTGGCAGGAGGACAAAGGAAACGTCTGACTCAGCTTGGAATGCAGGCAGCCATCGACATGATGCAAGAAGGAATGCGGACAAGAACAGGGAGCTGACGCGGTTGGCAGGGGTTACCCACCACTTGGAAGAACGACGAGTTCAGATATTTCTTTACCTATTTGGACACTGGATGAGGTATCACGATGGCTGGCATCGTTCTGAGCGCCGCGCTCTATTTCTCTGCACCGTAGGAAGGAGCACAGATGAGTAGAGGCTACTGTGAGGCGGAGCGAAAGGCCGAAGGCGGAGTCTGTCAATTTGGTTACGGCTATCCAGGAATTGCTAGCTTTAGAGCCCCTTTCATCGCGAAAGCTTCACGCATAATCATAATGACGTCTCGCTCTCTTATCCAGCGAGATACCAAGAACCTTTAGTTTCCTTACCGACTACATTCATGAGGTAACTTCTTGGTGTAAAAGTCCGTCAAAGTGCCAAAACTTTTTTGTCCCGTTCTGAAATTGAACCTATTTTTTCTTCAAATATTTATAATTTCCACTACTGGCATGCAACTATTTACTTACTAACTGGACTTGGTATTAACCGCTCACAACGAAAGGCAGAAGTCGCGTCCAATGTGGTGGCAGGACTGTCTGTTATCCCGCACACTCCTCAATGGTGCTCAAGTAAAGGGCCCGACAGGAGGCCCGTCGCGCGGCAAGAAGGCAGAGTCAGCGGACGAGTCGCAGCGCGTACTGTAGGATTTCGCGTCAAGTTAAATAGAATGTCCATTGTACGTCCTACATCGCACATCACGCGCTGCGACTCGTCCGCCGACTCTGCTTGCCGCGCGACGGGCTCCTGTCGGTTACCCAAGGTACCATTGAAGTGTGGGCGGAGCCAGATGGCCCTGCCCACGTGCCAGCGCTCAGCTTCTGAAGGTGATATCTACTATTTCTATAGAGATGGACTATTCAGCGTCACCACATAAGCTATGCCGTTGTCGTTATCGTGCATTTGCATGCATATAGTCATATAGAGTTTATTATTATCATTATTATTGATTATTGATTTTTGTGGTACTGTCCACATAATCAGCTTACACTACACATATATTAGCGTATATCAACAAAATATCGCGTGAGTTCCCTAAGTTATCCCGGTCCTATTTTTGGGTGAAAAGTTATATGTTACAAATTTAGGCCGTGGAGCTGCCATGATTATCGAATCGCTCAACCTTTTCTATCATCTATCCTGTTTCAAGTGCTATGTTTGTAAAACACCACTAGGTGAGTTTTGGCCTGTTTTGATTCCACTTGCTTTTAGTTCCCGTCGATTTTATTTGCGTATTATAGATTGTTTATTGTTTGCTGTTTATTTATCACAAGAACGCTGAGTTTTGAATATTAAAAACCGAAGACGCCGGCTTTCGCGTTCCCGCCTGCGGTGATGGAGTTTTCGGTGCTAACTATTGGGGGGGGGGCACGCTGACGGCGTCGCTTGTCGTCCTTCTCTCAATCTTATCCACGTGCACGTTTTCGAAACTGTCCAAGATGCCCCAATGGTAAGCGGGCCTCTATACAGGCCTTAAGCATTTCAGAGAATAGAGCGTTTGCGGCGCCGCCGGTGTTCACGCCCCCACCCTTGCCCCAACCAAGTGCACTCGAGCTAGGCTGTAAGTCAGCAGCAATCCATCAGTGTTTGTGAATATTTTGCAATTGAACAATAGTGAATAACGCTTCGGAAATGTCGAACCATGGCTCTTATCTGCTTGATACACAGTGCCGAGATGAATGCACGCGTTAAGCACAGGACTAGCTCCGCGTTTGAGAGTTGATGTCCCGGGCGGAGAGCGTGACTGGAACAACAAAATCATCTAGCGCAGTCGTTGACAATCCTCAATCAACAGTTTTCAACGCGGCACTGGCCCGGCCCAATAAGCCAGTCAGTGGCCCATTGCGAAAATCAAGACGGAGTTAATATTTACTCTTATTATTTTAAGGACAGCGTAATATCACATTTCAGCTAGACATGCGCGCAAATTTTGTGCCTACAAATGCTTCGTTGTTAAAAACTCTCCCCACAGCGCTAATTCGTATCGGCGACTTACATAGCCCAAAATTCAAAGCAGCGTGCGACGATAATAATAGTACATTGAACCCAGTGGCAAATATACCGTAAGGAAGAAAAGTTGACTCCCAAAGAGCCGAGGACTGAACATATCTCGTGGCGAAGGAAATGCATCACATCGTCTAGTAGACCTACAACGCGACCCCTCAGAGCATTTTCCTTGTGCTGTCTGCCCACCGATTGCTACTCCGGAGCTGCCCATCGGTATCTTTCGTCATCCAGAGTTCGAACCGTTGAAACAGAGAACAAAGTCACCGAAGTAGTTCTGCAAAAGCAGGCTGAACGGGGAGAACAAATCTTCTATTTTGCGGCTTTTCGACCGTTCCTCTCCGTTTTTCTTCACTGCACTCATTAGCAGCTCGCACTTCATTCCTAGCGGGTCTAATTTTCCGTACCACCTGCCTGAACCTTGAACTGCAAGTGGTGCGAGGTCAACCGGTAACTCACCACACATTCCCGAGTTTCTCGGCGGATGAAACGATTTTCTGCCATATTTTGTTGGCATGGGTGGACCCTGCTTTGCATGAGCGGTAAATGTATGGAAAAGGGCGGACCGGACCGTAATAAGTGGGGGTAAGGGGGAGGGGGAGGGCAGGAAGCAGAGTGCTACGCAGTTTCTAATCATTTTTATTGATTGGTTTCCATTTTATAACAGCGACATCTGTTTAGCAGCACCTGAATGGATGATTTCGAGGCAAGGATTAGGAATGAATTGATGTGGTAATCCTACTTACCGTGAAATCAGGGGTGGTAGGGGAACCGTAAGTGGAGAAAAAGGATAGAAAATTGTGAAAAACACAAGAAACACGAGCCTTCTTGCTCTACGCTGCGGAGAAGTCTAATAGGAAGAGAGGGCAGAGAGATCAGAGGTAGTGTGAGTTGGAGAGAGGGTAAGAGAGGTGCGAGTACGAGTGTATAGCAAATCAAGGGACGCAGATACGATATCGAACGTGGGCGGACCTTGATAGCTTTGAAGAGATTTGATCAAAGTCCTTAGCGCCTAGCGTCTTACTGAGGTGCGAAGGTGGCGCGACCACACACACCTCTATCCACGGGAGCAACTACATCAGTGAGACTGAACCCGCACCTTACCTTTAAGTCATATTATCAGATGACGTCTATTCTCTTTGAAAGCTGTTTTTTAAGGATCCGGTGCTACTGGAGCCGATGTTCGAGTACGAGAAGGTCGACTACACTGCCAGAGCTGCTACAGTAATGATCGATTGCAGCTGAGCAAAGTCTGAACTTCGCCTTCGCCTGTCGCCACTTAACAGATCACTGCGCTACAATTTCAAGCTCATCCTAGCTTCTCTTATTGCCTTAGTTCCGAACTTTTCTCCTCATATAATACTCTTGAATCATATTTTCACATTGTTCTTGAATCAGACGTCTATGACTCAGAGTAACGCCGTGCTATTTAATAGATTGTATGCCTTCAGAAGAGGCGAAGTATTTGAAGGGACCATTTTATATGTCTCCAGACTCTATACGTCTTTCTTGGTTCCCAATGCTAGCCTCTCAGAAATCTTAATATGATTAATAATCGCTTCAGCCAACGTTTGCAATTAGACCAATAGTCACACTTGAATTATTGACGATTGCATGATGGCGCTGCAGACAGTTTCCGATTTCTACGCTTCCGTCGTCAACATTCTCTGTTCCAAAGGCTGTGATAGCATGCGCTTCTATTGTACAAGTTATGTTTACAATAAACTGCACTATATGAAATTGTTGATCATTTGAAACTGAAGGGTGTCCCCCAAGAGGCCCATCGCGCGGCGAAGGAAGAGACGCAGACGCGGCAAAGGACGAGTCGCAGCGCATACTGTAGCGGTTAGGCGTCAGGTTAAATAGAGTGTACCATACTACGTCTCATATCGCACACTCGTCCTTTGCCGCGTCTGCGTCTCTTCCTTCGCCGCGCGATGGGCCTCTTGGGGGACCCGAAACTCGAATTGAGAAGGTGTCAGTGCTCGCACCTCCCACTTCAAAACGAGTGCACACTCTGCCCTCTGTTGCCCTTGCAAAGCTCGCTAATGCACAACGCTGCTTCTGAATAATGTGGGTTACCAGAATCCGAGCGATAGTGCACCCGAGAGTGCGCGCGTGCTGTAAGTGGTGTGGCGCGAAACCAGAGCTTCTAGAGCAGAGTGCACCGTGCCGAGCGACGAGACCGTTAACCTGGGCGACAAACACAGTGACCGGACGACCACAGCAAGAAAGTGAATCTGTCAGCCGGCCGCAGTTGATTCTAAGTCAGTTCGTCCAACTAGTTACGATTTACATTTATCAAAGCTCCTGCTATGGACTATGAAACCGTTTATCTCTTCAGGGATTTTTTGAAGAGGCTGTCGTGACTTGTGGTGTGTTGGTCCTGCGCCTCGAGTATGCAGCCTGGTTCTGCAGAAGACGAGTAGCACTGTGGTGAATTGAGATCTTGTCCACTGATAAGGTCCGATGGTGTCAGTAGAGTGGGGAGGCTTAGACCTAATGGGCTTCCTAAGGGTACGCGCATCGACACAACAAGTATTGCTGTGAAGTGAAATAGGTCCGCAATGGAGCGGAGATCTAAGCACGTATGCGTACATCTCGAACCTAATCGGCGCTCCGATACGCCTAGTTACCAGCGCCTCCCTCCCGCTCATTGACCCCATAGCCGTTAAACAGAGAGAGCGTTAATGTTGAAGAGGGCAGCATGATCAGAGTCGCATCAATGCGGACCAGAGTGCAAGGAAGGAGTGCCATTTCTCGGTTGCTGGGCCACTTCTCACGTTTTTTTTTGTTTCGTTCCTGCACCACTTAACAGCTCTACCTATTTCTGATGAGCTGCCTTTCCATTGTAAATCCCCGTTCAAAGTCCTCTGTCAGTAAAAGAGGCACGCAAAGCTGACACACTGCGCTGATAGTATGAGCAGTACCAGCCTAGAGGGAAGTGCTGGTGCCCTTCTCATTAGGTCTCCTCTTTGATACGATCTTACACGGTAAAGAAAAAAGTAAGCAAAGCTGCTACATGTTGCGACAGTGAGAAGGAAATTGAGTTAACCGTCAGAGCCGGAAAAATGAGACTCTATCGGTTGACTATGGATGAGTTTACGGTTACAGTGTTTGTCGTTCGAGTGATGTGCTCCGACAAGACAAAGACAGCAAGAATACAGATACAACTTTTTTGTGGCGAAATACACCTTCAAAATGAAAACTAAGCGCTGATGGTAATGATATCGCAAGCTCCACTCCATATTTTAGAGGCGAGGCGGATTGGGGGCGGGTCCGGTTCAGAACTGAAGCTAACTGCATCACAACTGGGCCACCTTTCCAAGCAATACCTGGTTACCGTTTCCCCTGGTCCACTGTATCGCACTCATTACCTCTCAAGACGACCATCAGACAAGTCCTATGCTGGATGTAATTTCGGAGATCCGATTTGGATTTTCACTGTTGGAACATGACTTCTGTTCAATCGAGAGGTAAACCTTGCGGCAAAAGCAGCATCGAAAGGGTCCATCACGGAATGAATGTGTACTCTAGGACGAGAGCCCTCCTCTGATTTTGTTATTGAAATCAAAACAATCACTTCAGCATTTTTATAAATGTATCCTTACATTAAATGATGAACAATAAAGAGATCTTTCCTATGCCACCAGGTTTTCGTACGGCATAAAACCACGCAAGGGTTCGTTCCGTTCAGCTATCTCTTTTATCTTGTCGAGGAAGAGGATGAAAGCCTTCTGGAAGTTTTCCGCTTCTTCTGGGTGACTGAGATCGGCGATATCGTCACATATGCTGAAAGGGTT